>OOFE01014870.1:0-21652 GCA_900323365.1 Monocentris japonica | reverse complement strand
TGGAAAAGAGAGGGAGAGACAGAGGGAGGGAGAGGGAGGGAGAGGGAGGGAGGGTGGATGTAAGAGAATGAGGTAATGAGATATCGTGGGGCAGAAACAAAGGGAGCGGGGGGTAAAAGAAAGTGGGAAACAGACAGAAAGAACAAAATGAAATAAAGGGGTAAAAAGTAAGTGGTGACAGTAGGGAGGATTGTTAGAAGAAAGGAACTGGTCACCCATAGGGAAATTGAGGTCAGCGATTTAGCAGACAGTAGATGAGGGGATGTCATTCTCAGTGAATAGCTATTATAAAGGTACGTAGGAAGATGTGGCACTGGAACTGAGTCTAGTTCTTTAGCACACTGTCATAAACCACTTCTTTCCAAGTATGAAGATATATAGTTTTTTCAGCTAGACACAGTTGAGCTTGGTTATTTCTAAAGCTGTGTCAACTAAACTTTGTTAACTTTGAGTTCCAGTATAGAATTAGACGTCAGTCACACCACAGGACAGGACCCGAATATGGCTCTGAAACTACTTGAAGTATGCTTGATTTATCTTGCCACAACAATCTCTTAAAATAACCCTTTACAGTCGATGCATCACTTGCAAGATAAGACAAATCCAACAACTTATCTTTTGTTTCAAACATACAAAATGTATTCATCATCTGTTTTTCCCAGCTCTGCTGTCATATTTAGCACATTCAGTCAAGATGGCTTAGTGAAAACTGCAGCGCAGCAGCATCAACTAGCACCTCACTAATTTCCCTGCTCATTTAGGAAACCCTTAAACTCACACCCAGACACATAGAGTCCAATGTAAACACCCTAATTAGTGGTGAGGTTGACAGAGAGAAGGGCTGCTTGGCTATGGCCATCTGGCCTGGGCCTGGCTGTCTGATCTATAGGTCTCTGGTTTGCCAAGCCCACATGTGTTACACCGCTTTACAAAGCGGGCGGAAACCTGCTGCACCCGACAAAACAAATGTCATGCATACACTTAGAAGCACATATATACGTATGCACACACACAAGTTCTCACACATACACTCACGCCCACTCTCAGTTTCTCTGTCTCCGCCCACACACACACACACACACACACACGGACAGAAGAATTAATTAGGGGTGCCAGTTCAGTGTCAGCCTCATTCTAATAAATCTCTCCATTATCTAAAGTGATTGGTGGACACAACAGCTCATTTCCTGTCTTGGAGTTGAGACCGTAGGACAGGCGGGCATTAACCCCATGCTTCCTGTTCTGC
The DNA here is from genome assembly GCA_900323365.1 of Monocentris japonica. Lineage (NCBI taxonomy): Eukaryota > Metazoa > Chordata > Actinopteri > Trachichthyiformes > Monocentridae > Monocentris > Monocentris japonica. The sequence continues at coordinate 20,406 of OOFE01014870.1, read as the reverse complement.
AAAGTGACAACTGTAGGGGTGTATGTGTGTGGTGTGTATATGAGAAAGAAACAGGGAGAGAGAGACAGTGAGAGAGGTCAACTAAGTCATTACAGAGAATGAATTACTCCCAACATAAGAAATCTTCCCCTTACATGAGATTTCCCTGTATGAGTAATGTCTAAACTACATTATTCTATGTATGAAATGCCACAAAAGTCATTTTTATTGAAATAGCTTTGGGCAGAATAGCCCATTTCCGTGTACTTGAATCATTTAACAGACATCTTGATTTAAGGCCGCTGCTTCTCTTTTCCTCCACCGACGTTTAGTATACACCTGGTTGATCCACAGCGGCCATTTTGTGCTAAAAAGCAGTCAGCAGGAATCGGTCAGCATTGTGTAAAGTGAAGAGTTGTACCTGCCAGCAAAAGTTACTCATCTGGGACCCATATTGGAGTCTTTGGCTAGAGTGGGGATGTTATACCCCGCTAGCTGGCCTCTTTACCACAGTAAATTTAGTATTGTGGAATAGACTCAATAGCATGACATGGATTGGTGACCCAGAAATCTAGTCTCAGTAAAGTTTTGAGTCATAACAATGTTATGGCGAAGATTAAAAAGTCCTCCATGCTGGGGGAATTTAGAGCAGATCTATTTCCTCTTCCTGTTCCATGATGACATCACAAGAGTCTAGGGAGCCATTGGAGCACCTGTGTCCTATCTCCATGACAACTGAGCTCCAGGCCTTTGGGTGATGGAATACACATAGATGAGCCAGGCGTGCACGAGGAGGTGCGTGCACACACACGCACACACACACACACACATGCACACACACACACACACAGACACTCACTGAGTAAAAAAAAAAGACTTGGAGGCCAAATAAATCACACAACATGGAGTCTAGGGTGAGAGCCCCTGATGAGATATAGAGCCTACAGAAATAGGCCATCACAGACCCCATTCCTCCTAGCCAGCACCAGAGTTAATGGCTTTTAGATCTCTGGGAGCCTCTCTGACTCTTTCTGTGTTAGCAGGTTTGTCTTCGCTATCTTACAGCTGTTATCTTTCCGTTGCCAGTTCCATCGTCTGCACGGTCAGCCACCATAAACTGCTGCTGTGTGCTGAACAGCTTAATGAATGCTTTGCTGTGTTTCAGAGTATTCATTAACAATAAATGAACGCCTCTTTTAGTCCCTTATCTGTTCCAGGGCCGTGAGCTTATTTTGAAATACATAGAAGAAAGAGCTGAAACTGGAGGGACGGAGACAGAGAGAGCAAAAGCAAGGAAGGGAGAGTGAGAACAAAGGAGTAGAAAAAAGAAGGAAAGGGGAATGACTTTTACAGTTTTGTTGGCAGAGAGTCAAGTGAGCTTACTGAGGCAGAATAACATGGCCTGAGTGTAGTGGGCTGAAATGTGCTTGTCCAAATGTGTGTGTGTGTGTGTTTGCTTTTGCCTGGAGTCCCCGTGCACAGCCCATATTTTTTCTTGCTACAGGCTGTGCATGACCTTGTTACAACAGAGTGACTCAACACCTTTCATGTCCCATTTATATAACAGACAGTCCAGGCTCACACACAAAGATGGCAAAGTGACTTATGACCCAAATTACCATGGCAGTCTGGTAGAAGTGGTGTTGAAGAGTACAGACCGTAATTTCTCATACTGGTGCTCTCAATACATTGATTCCAACATACATAGTCATCATGAATTTACTGCATGGAATTCTTGGAGTTCTTCAGATTTTCTCCCACTTATACCTTGCAGTTTCATGTAGTAAATAGTATCGGAAATAACCAGTATAGATAAGATTTGCTTAATGTCAATTATGTTCCTTCTTGTTCCTTCTTGTGTTCCTTCTTCCTTCTTGGAATGCACCTTTATGAGTGCACTTGTCTCGTTTCCTTTTATTCCTCCGACCCACAGTCGTCACACTCTCTTTGACATAGTTTGTCTGAAAATTGTCTGTTTTAAACTTTTCTGACCAGTAGCTGTCGGTATCCAGCGCAATGAATGCTTTCAATTCATCCGCAGACACATGCCATGTTTCTTGTCTGGGAACTCTGTAGCATCTCATCACTCTTTGTTCTAAAGGTATGTGAGTAATTATGTGAGTAATGTGTGAAATCCGTTTCCACAGAGTTTTGATGGCGCTCACCAGCTTACCTCTCACCAGAGACCTCTCCCTGCACAGAGATTTGGGCTATTTTGCAGACAGATTGGTCTGAATCTAAGTAACGACCTAGTGGGAGGCAGAATATACATTTTGACCAATTTGCAAACACAAATGTTACAATCCTTTGTGCCATAAACCAGGGTGAGCATTCACACGGAAGCCCAAGTCCGATGTCAGAAATAATGATGCACTAACCCACAAATGGTGACTATAGAGGACATCAGGCTACGCCATCAGACAGGCAGCCCCATTCACGACCCCCCCCCCAATCATGAAAGAGCAAGTTTATATCCTGTATTGAACAAAAACTGTTGAATTCAGCACATAGAGAGTGCAGCTTCATCAAGGACACATGCACAGTTTGCAATATGAATGTACATACACATACACACAGATATACACAGCCCCTATTCATCCAGATCCAGATATGGGGTTGTCAGGGGCAACGCATGCCCTACAGTATCCTCACGTTCCCTGTTTGCCAAGCTGTCGAGTATCCAGCACCATTACCCTCATCATTGCAACATAATCAGCTGCGGATGAAGCCGCCACTAAACCGAGGCAGCCTTCAAGGCACAATTAGAAATGTTAATTAAATGTTGCTCCTTCTTGCATTGGCTTGACTCACGATGCACCCCACAATTCACAATATGAGTTACCCCTCCGCTCATTCACCGTAAAGTTTCAGTAGACACGTACCGTAGATGCTCTTTAGGAAGATGTGCTTGTTTGTCTGATGGTTGCCAGACTGTAATGTTACAACCATGACAATTGAGATAGAAAATGAGAACTCCACACACACAAAGCTTTGGCAACATTCACTAGGCATGAATTACATGTCAATAAGACCATGCCGACGCACACCCTACCGAACAACATTTATATTAAGGCTTATATTGGCATGAGAAGACATTCTGTGTGTAGTTCTCTTTATAACTGAACGATTTGTGTTCTTCAAAAACATTTCAATTACTTCTGTATTTATCTGTATGTATTTAAGTGTTGCAGACACCTTGATCCAACCTAGTAATGTAGAAGAAACAATGAAGAGTACATGGCTTACGTGTGTATGTGTGTGATATGAGCACTTGTGCTTGTATCTGTCAGTGTCTATCTGTCTGCCAGGTGGTGGAAATCCTTTCAGACCGTCCAGCATTTCAATACTGAAAGCAATGTGAGATGGCCATTTTTGAGTGTTCAGAGAATTACTAATGGTGGTTGGCAATAGCACCCACTTCAACCTCGGATGAAGTGTGTGTGTGTTTGTGTGTGTGTGTGTACGTGCGCATGTGTGGATGATTGAACATGCGTGAGTGTGACCTGAGTGAGAGGGTCAACCTCCTCTGAGTAGTGTTTACCTCTGCGAGAGGTCTGGAAATGAATCCATATCTCACACCATCTGCTGTTCTCATCCCTGTGAGAAGGAATACAGAGGCCTCAATTCTAAATTAATTGGACAGATTGGACCGTCTAATACCGTTTTATGAGATGCTGCCAATCTTCGCCCATCACCTGTGATAGACTGCTCGCTTTGCTGTTTCATTCCCACAAAGGCTCAGCAAGAGTGGGACCTCAGCTTAGGTGTGTGTGTACGTATGTGTGCATGTCTTCGTGTGTGTGTGTGTGTGTGTGTGTGTGTGTGTCAGTGCGGCTGATCTGGTTTAGCTGTGTCCATCGGAGAAGGAGACAGGAGAATGGCAGGGCAGAGTGAAGGGGATTACGAGCTAGCTCCATTTAGACTGTGCCTAAGACAGGTCTGCTCTACACAGGTGTGTTTATCCTTCTCCAAAGTTGCAAAAAGGTCTCAGCTATGTGTGTGAAAGCATGAGCGTGTGTGTGTGCGAGTGAGAAAGAGAAAAAGACAAAGAAAGACAGAGTGTGTGTGTGTGTTTGTGTGTGTGTGTGTGTGCCTGTGCTCTATATGCTCTCCTGAAGACTGGCTAATTTAAACAGGATTAGAGGAAGTACTGATGGACTGTTCACAGTACATTAAACTGTGTTGTACAGCACTGTACCACCCACACACCCACACGCATTCTACACCTACATGGAAGTCCCACAGAGACTCCATACACTGCACACACACACACACACACACACACACACTTGCTGAGGAGAGTGTGGGGTGCAGTGAGGATATATAGCTAGTCAGAGTGCTTGAGGTTTGTGTGGCGTGCGGATACTTTCCCAGCCCTAATCCGCCCATTCCTGTTGGCATGAAAGACGGGGATTAACAGACGAAAGGTGAACATGGAGAAAAGGCAGGGCCGGAAAAGAACACAAGGAAAGGGAGATAGTATACCGGAACCGCTGCAGGATTCCTCCCTGGCTGCTGTGGTGAATGTAGATGAGGAGTCTTTTGTATGAAGTTAAATCCTCTTATTGATTGGCAGATTAGGTGCTGTCCTACTACCTACTTTAACTTCCAAAACTTTGGAGAGAAGAAGTCTCTTAGCAATCTGTTCAGGACTAGAATAGCTCAATAGATTATCAGAATACTATCGCAAAAAGTATAGACCTTCGATTAGCGGTTTTCGCCCAAATCTCCAAACGGCATAATTTCAACAGATACAATCTAGCGTCTTTGAGTCCTACCTGCTTCATTCTGTGTGTGGCATTAAGCGACCATGATGAGACTGATAAGTCATGTGGTCCTGTTGTCTGTAATGCACCACGACACAAGCTGCTCACATCGGGATGTAGCATGCATCTCTCATTTTCTCTCTCTCTATCTCTCTCTGAGATAAAAGCAAGGTTTTGCATCATCAGAGGATGATGCTATGCAAGGTAATATTTCAGTGTCAGTCTTGTAAAATTACATATATATAAATACTGTTTTATATATACATGTGGGTGGGTGGCGCAGTGGCTCAGTGGTTAGCACTGGGTTTACAAAGGAGTGAGAGGACCATCATCTAGTAGAGAGAGAACAAAAATGTTTATTGATTTGGGAATGCCCATTAAGAAAGTGAATAGTTGGTGGCTTCTAGTTTGTGGTTATATTTCTATTTGTGTGATGCTGATTTTAGGATTTTAGCGTTATATTCTGGAGATGTTTGTTATCAGTAAGGATGAAACACCCACTGTGAGCTGCTACACCGCCATCCTGTTGTGTGTGTATGTGAGAGAGGTTGTGTATGTGTGGTTTTGTGAGTGCATATGTGTGTGAGAGAGAGAGAGAGTGTGTGTGTGTGTGTTTGTGTACATGCATGCATGCGTGTCTAAATGGTTTCCTTTCCACAACAAAACAAAGTTAATTGCTTCAATTACTGATATTAATGGCAAATTACCTGCTATTGGTTGTCTGTGACTCCCAATTCGCAGTCCTACGAGTTCATATCTCAACGCTGTGCTCTTTTTTGTTGTTGTTGTAATGGTTATGTTAATGGGGTCGATTTTCATTCTTCTTACTTGTGTCTCGTACACAAACACAGCTACACACACGTACACTTAAAAAACACGCAATCTCAAGGCAAAGCTCAGTTGTCATGGTTTTACATATCCATTGTATTGTTAACAGTAATATTGATGGAGTTTATGTCTGTCTTCTCGGCCCCCTCCTCTCCCTATATGCATTCAATCTGACATTTTATTGGTTGGACATTTGCCACACTCGCTTTGGCTTTCTCCTCCCTGTCACTTATCCAAACAGTCCCGAAGATGGATGCTCCGCAGGTCCCTCTTGTGGCTGCACTGACCTCCCTGCAGAGGATGAAATAATGGGAAAGAGAGAGAACGGAAACGACTTGGAGACTCGAAATGTCACCGTCTCAACAGGGCCGTCCTGCCACATATAACCTACTGTACTTTTTAGGCCGGATGACAACTTCTACACAAGTCCCCTTATATCTAACTGGTGTGATTTAGAGAATTACTGAATTTAGAGAGACACCAGGTACTTTTACTGCAGGGTAGCATTTAGACGCCGGTGAATGCACCGTATCATCTCCCTAATCACCTGGAATGAGCAGATGCAAGGCAGATGTGCATTGCTGCTGGCCCAGGTGCTGTACAGTAACGGTGGCCAAGGTTTGTGTTGGAAACCCTGAAAGCCTTTCTTCCATCCTTGTGCTTGCCAGTATGCTCTGTCCGTTAGACAGAGAAGGGTGTGTGTGTCCGTGTGGGAGGAAGGGGGGGATGAGAAAGAGAGAGAGTGGGAGAAAAAGAGAGCACAGTGCATCCCTGAGAGTCCAATTACCCAGGCATAAGTATTCATGAACCTGTCCTCAGTCTTTTCTCCCACCAGCTTCTCCACAACGGGCATGACCCTGAGCACTGGCTTGAGGCCACTGTGAAACCAGGTGGAGAGGTTTCAGCGCACAGTTAGAACCGACACAGGTGGACTCCCCAAAAGCTCAAGTGTCTGGCTGGGAGGAAGACCGCAGGGGGATCCACAGGCAGGAGACATATGGTAGCTTATGATTAAAAGTGGAGAGTTTCTTGCAAGTGACTGCAAGAAAGTATTTGTCTGTTTGTGTGTGTATTTGTGTGTGTGTGCAGGTGTGTGTTAGTGACTGCTAACATCAAACTAAATGCCTATCATCCTTAACCCCAGCCATAACCTACCCTAATCAGTCTGGGTAAATTGTACAATCTTGTCTACTGACATGACATACAAATAAACTGAATTTCCCATGCAACTGTGGAGAAGTCTGAGACAGCAGTAATGGTTTCCTTTGACACTCTAATTTAGACTTTCAGTTTTAATGTAAATATTTAAAGTGATGAAAGTGACAAGCTGAAGAAGAAGCATTGCATTCATGAGTCATAAATAAAACATTTTAGCTGCAAAACCCTCAGAGCTCAGCTATCACTTTAGCTCAAATAAACCAGGCCCACACTGTTAGGTGTGTTCACAAACACTTGAATGAAGTTAACTTGGTGGGCAATGAAGTTATTAAGACTTATTAAAATGTGAAACTGGGCCTGCTGAAAGACGAGTAAGTCCTTTACCTCTTCATAATGCTGTTAAGGCTCAATTGCAATGGAGTTTGTAATACTGTGGTGACCAGCCACCCCTCCTTTAGGTGCCACTCTACAAGGGCCATGTCCAATGTCCCAAACTTTCGTAATAAGGTTGTTATATCAAGCTGTCTTTGTGTGCAAATCAGGCAATTTGCAGCTGTATCACTTATCAACTTGGGTACCGGTTTGTGTGCTTGTGTCTGGTGCTTTTGGTTGTGTTGAACTGTTCAGTCTTGACCTGTACAGTCGACCCTCCTGTGGGCAAGCAGAGTGAGAGATGGGGCAGTGCTGGTGAACGGCCCCTGAGCCAGCCATAGACCATAGGGTTATGCCTGATCGCAAGCCAGGGAATCTTATTTGAGGGAAAAAAATAGTCATTCCATTCCACCCCTTTCTATTGGGCTACCGAAGCAGCTGCCTAGATTGCCCATGCCACCAACAGCCACTGATTAGTCTGCATCAAACATTGTTGATACCAAGGGGGCAGTGAGGCAGTTGGGCATATACCTTATAAGTGGCAATGTTATGATTATAGACAATCTAATTTCAGGTTGTGAGCCAATGGGCAATAATACAGATATGCCAGTCCGCAGTAGGGCAGCAGTCATAGCGGTTCAATGTAACATTCTGCTTTAATTTAGATGTATGATAACTATGAAAACTGAAACAGAGAACAGCTCACTTCTCAAGAATGCATTGTGAATGAAACCATAGATTACAGGAGGATGTTTAGCTAGTGCGTTTACAGTGTGTCAAGGTTGCATTAGACAAGGCCACCTCACAGAACTGTTTATAATCCTGTAATCCATATCTTGGTTCTCAAATCTGTAACCATTCCATGAAGCCTCACTATGTATCTAACATGACATTTTTTATTGACAGCATTTCAAGTGCATCTCTACCAAAATGACATATATTTTATAGTCTGCATAGTTGCTTAGGGCGAAGATGGAAAATGCAGCATCTGCGGCCGTATATAAGACTAAGAGCAAGATTCTGACGTTTTTATTGGAACGACCATGAAAGATGTCGTAACTCAAGAACCATAATAAACTTAATGCGCTTTGATTTTTCTATATTCTTTGTAATGTGGAACAGGCCTGAGGTCTCCCTCAGACTCTTATGGCTAGGGTTTTATACGGTATTGTCCACTGGGTTTGACATCAATGTGACCATTTAATGTGCCTCTTGGTGGCATGACTGGGTTTTACATGCACATTCAATGCACCCACTTACACACACTTGCACATACTATATCTGCGTATACCCACACAGTGGCCTCTCCTAAAACCTTCTCTCACAACATAATTAAAAATAACATAAACAGGATTGCTCACTATGCAAAAGACCAAAACTAAACCCTTTGGCTGCTTTAAACCAGACTTGAGACACTATTAGATGAGTCATGACTATCTACTCCAGCTAAGAAGAGTGAGGGTACTGTGGCCCCGCCGTGAACCAGCAGTGTGCAGCTCTTAGCCCTGCCAGGCGTGAGTCTCTGCCTGGGCTCTGAGTTATTGCTGCCGGGTTCTCAGACCCATTCATCAGCCCTTCATTAAAACCCAAATCGCTTTTTCACTCACAGCCTCTTTCCGCCAGCCCAACAAGTGCCACATCCTGCCTGCTCAATTTATGGGTAAGGACTGTTGTTAAGAGCAGTTTGGTTCTATGGGTGCGCAGCCCCTTGCTTTTAGATTAGAATAAGCTGCTCTAAAGAGTACATTACCCTCCTGGGAGCCTCATTGGAGGGGATGGCTTTTCATTTGGTCTGCAGTAGAGCGAGACTCACCTGTCCGGGGTGGGGGTGGTTGTATAGAGTGAAAGAAACATGTGTCTATTGAAAGGAACTCTCCAATGGCCTTTTCCTGTTCCCTTTTTGTTGCCGCTATCTCACCACTGTGTTATTCAAACTCCACAATGGGGTACAGAGCTGTCGGCTGCTGCCTCCCCTCAAGCCCTCCACCCCTTCAACCCCCCCATGTATTGTAAGTCATTTAAACCAGTGTCGACAGAGTGGAGCTGAGGCAGGTGAAACTGGAATGTGCAGGCCCCAGACCATTCTCTGCTTGCAGGAAATTAGTTCTCCATTGTGCCTCTGCTGCGGCAGCTTAACTGAACTCGGCACAACGTAAAGGCCAATATCTCAACAAAATTACCAGGATAGCAGCTCAGTAGCTCTTTCATGTTCTCCCAGTCTCTTTATCACAGTTTTTCACTCCCTCGTTCTATGTCTACCTCTCTCTCCCTCCCTTTCTCTTTCTCTCTTTACTCTGTGAAGTCTATTCTACCCCATTAAGTTAAAGGAATTGTTTGAAAACATAAGTCATTTATTTCTCTATTAGTGCAGCACAACAGGTAATCATTGTGACGGAAGTGAGTGTTGTAAGTGAGAATGTAACCAGTCAGTGAGAGTTGTAAGTCTATTCCTTTGATAATGTCGAAAGGTTAGTTCAGTATTGATTTCTAGAGCAAAACTGATATTTCAACAGTTTGTTTACAGCTATAGACCTGTTGCCTTACATGTGGGTCAATTGGTCAAACAAGTCCAATGTTTTCAATTGAAGTTTCTTTGGTTTTGAAGCACTTGCCCCTGTTTTAACTCTGCGGCTCCAGTGCCAGTGGCTATATTTCTCCAGAACATGCTCATTACGTTTACGATGACATGTGACCTTTTCCTCTGGTAAATGTAACACAGACCACAGGGGGGAATAGGGAAAACAGGATTGTACGTTGTGCACCAGTGAGAAACTGAGAGAAATGAGAAGAAAGTGCCAGTATTGTTTTTCTTTCCCTGAGTTGGAATTTATCACCAGCCACAATATGCACTTGCACAAGCGCAGAGAAAACACACTGACGCACACCGCCACACATACTTGCAAACAGGCACGCATGAATACATATACACGTGTGTTCATGTACACACACACAGACACACCCACACACACACACTCCTCCACCCTTCCTCACGTCCTGAGGGGAGAGGTCAGGTTAACTGCTGTGTGGGGCAGTAGGCCTGTTTTTCTTCTTGGCTGGCACCCTGCCTACGTCAACAGTCCCACTCTTCAAAAGTCCACTAATGCAGGGCCCAGCGTGGACAACTATCTGACAATGAGTTACTATCAGCCGGCCAGGGCCCCTGTCCGACTGCTGGTCCCACTGAAAAACAGATCCGTGGTGAGAGCAAAGGTTAATCTAGCAGTGAGGCTCCACTGGCGACAGCCTCCACGGCCATGTGTGACTGAGAATAGGCCGGGAGGAATTAACACTGCTGCCTCCGGCTGTGTTGACAGAGGTGTGTGTGTGTATGTCTTTGTCTGCATCTGTGTGTCTGTGTGTGTGTGCATATGTTAGGAAGGGGAGGTGAGGAAGGGGCAGATGAGGAGGTTTGAGAAGGAGGTTTTGTGTTCACAATCCATTATCTTCAGGGAGGAATCGGCGCTGGATAAAGGTTGCTTCATGCCATTTCAAAGATGTAAGACAAATACCAGCGGACTGTGTAAACATCGCAGTGAGAGTGAGCGTTTGCATGCTGTCTCCCTTTTGCCTGTTGTATCAATCTCTCTGTCAACCTGTCTCTCTCTATTTTCTTTTACCTCCCTCTCTTCAATAATTGCAAAACAAATACCACAGAAAAAAAAACACCATGCAACCAACAAGGCTCGAGCAACCTGACAGTAACTCAAGAGGACATACCCCTGTCAGTGTGTGTGTGTGTATGTATGCCTGTGTGTCTATGTTTGGCTGAATCAGGGAAGGTCAGCTTGGTTCGAGGCCCCCTAAGGAGAGAGTATTTAAACGGAGCTCCCCACTGCTGGGCCAGCCGTCTGTTTCTAGTCCAAACAGCTCTGCTGGCTAAGCCTGTGTTGCCACATCAGACCCCCGCAAGAATGAACTTAACCAGGACAGGACATTTTTTTTTTTCCTAAATGGCCTTAGAAGTGATAGTTGACATTTTCTTTCACTCCTATTATTCCAGGTATCAACTGGAGTATGTTGTTGTGAGGTGATAGCCATAGTTGGAGGCAGATTTTAAGTCATATTTCTCACTTTGGATTTTCTAGATTAGCATTTTTGTTGTGGCAATAAGCCATGCATCAGTAGTTGGGATATTTCCCAGGATTTGGAGCTTATAAGTGACTCAGAAGAAATACCTCAATTTTGTGGATTTCGCCAGATTATCTCTGTACACCCTGAGTGAAAATTGAATAGGAGAAAAGCAAAAGAAAAAGAGGGCGTCAAGGCGTGCTGGAGCTGGCTCATCACAGTCAATTAGCTATGTAAGACGTCTCCTGGAGATATTCCGCTGCAGATAATGCCTCTTCTGTCATCACCCCGTGTGCACGCGCTTGCATGTGAGTATGAGTGTCTGTGGGTAGTTGTGTGCGCGAGCCTGCACTCACACCTGCCAAAGTACTTTCATATGGCCCTTCTTCTGAGATGGGGCAGACTGGAGTGCTTGTTTTCCCACTCACAGTGGGTGTGCATTTCTTTATCTCCTTTGCCTGTCGTGTTGACTGATGGGTAATATGCTAAATGGGACCTGTGTTTACCTCACCTGTGCCACCAGCAGGCCTCTGGGTGTGCTGGGCCGTGACAGGGAGCACTAATAATGCTTCAACTGCTCTGTCAAACTTCAATCACATTGACAAAAGCTCTGATGTACACTGTCCTGTTGCGGAGGCACTGTTGCTGGACAGATGTAAGTGAATTGTGTCCAAGTGGGTACATGGCAAATGTTGACTACAAGCTGCAGGTCAGGTCACTGGACTGTGCTATGTGTGTTTATTTGTGTTCACACATAACCATAGCAGGAATGTGTATGTGTGTATGCACACACCTGATATGTGTTTGCATATGTGCATGTGTGCCTGAGTGGCTTTTCCCATTAATGTGTGTGCATCTATTCCAGGGTTAGTGGAGCAGTGAGGCCTCGCAGTGAGTGTCTCTCCAGGAGTCTGTGATTTACGAGCCTGGTGTGAGCGCTACTCCCATCCTCCTGCATAATGTCCCCATTAGAGACAGCAGACACTGTGGCTCTGTTCATCATTTAGCCCTAGCCACCAGCACACCTGGGGAGAGAGAGAGAGAGAGCGAGAAGGATGGAGACAGTATCAAGCGGCAGAGAGAAGGAAAGGAGGAATAAAAAAAGAGGAGATAGCACATTGCACTATCCCTCCATCAATTATGCCCCTCTACCTTTACAGAGGCCATGTACAGCTGCACCTGTGTACAGCAGGGCAGGAAGAAGGGAGAGAGGGATGTGAGAGGAAGGAAAAAATGCACGCAGCTTACCCCTAGCCACAGCCACCACAGCAGCGGCCATATGTTTTACCATGAAGATAGAGAGAGTTGTCTGGCTCCCTCCTCCATCTCCTCTGGCTCGACCTGTTGTTTCTTTACCTGTGTTCTTTGTCTACCCATGTTCTCTACCTGTGTTTGTTTTGGTCTGTCAGCCTCATTATGTGGAGCGAGCTGTCAGGGGACACACGGGCTAACAACCCCCTTGGGAAGCAGAAAAGAGTAGTGTGCTGCAGTGTGAAAACTATCTGGGAGTCATTCCAACACCGTTCACATTAATAACTCCACAAACACAGATAACAGACACTTCATGAAGAGGTAGGCATATTGGCTCAACAAACACTTAAGCCTGAGCTAACGCATTATATGAAATGTTCTGTACTGTGTGCAGTGGAATACTGGCAAACATTTGTGTTTGCTAAAGTCTGTGCTGTATTATACGCTGATGTGTATGAGTTTTGTTTGTTTGTTCTTGTACAATACACAAGAACAGGAACACATCTATACATGGCGTATTGTGTACCGCCTGCTGTCCATTCTTGTCTTTTATATAGAGTGGTCAGTGTAGACTGTGTGTCCAGTATGACAGGGCTGTCGACCCCCATGGGCTGGGCGTTAATTTTGGGAGATGACACACAGCCTTTCTGCTCCAGTTAACTTTTGTAATGAAGCCTCCCCAGGCTCTCTCTGTCTGACTCTGCCTTAGCCTGCCGTGGCTCTTCCAGGTCACTGCAAAGACTGGCAGTCAGGTCGATGGCAGAGATGGCTTGAACACTTGCAGTCATCTGTGCTTCTCTGGATCAATACAGGCGCTTGTGTATGCAGCTTTTGTCCATGTTTCAATGCACATTTTGTACAAGGACACAAAGTGATGTTGACAATAGATAGAAACACACAGATGTATACACACACACACACAGATGGGCTTTTCTGCACACATTATACTGTCCTGAGTTGCAAACTCCTCCCTAACACTCCAAGCAGGTTAAAAGGCTGAGTATTTTATACACTCTGTCCTGCGCACGCACAAACACACACAAAGGTGCACTCACTCCCTCCGACACAAACACTGCTGCCACTTGACCAAAAATAGGTCTTGCCATGGGGGTGCCGTTCTCTCCAAACACCTGCAAAACACTCCATCAGCTATTTACACCACCAGTAGATACTCACACACACACTCACCCACACTGGACAGACACCTGCATCTATTCTAGCCCAGTACCATACAAAATAATTTAGCAGCTTTGAGCTTTTACAGCTGTGTTAGGTGTCTGTGTTTTCTATATTCATGTGTGCGTGTGTGTGTGCGTGAGTGTGAGCATGAATGTGTGTGTGGGTGTGTGTATGCATGTGTGTGTAAAGTGATCAGCAAGCAAGTGTTTGCTGTGACTGCTCCTTACGTGTGAAGTAAGGAAACAGCTTGAAGCGGGTCGGTGGCACTACATATTTAACGAGGCGTCTCAGCTCTTTAGCCACACTGTTGTAGCACAGCAAGCAGAGTGTTGCACTTTTACTCCTGGAGCTCAGCTCACACCTCACCAGCAAACAGCCTCATCTGGCGGGGCTGTGGAGTAAAGCGCTGCCTGGAAGCTCTCTGGCAGGCAGACCTTTCTCTGAGAGGCTAACCACAGGCTGTCTTACTACATCTAGAACCTGCCCCTCTGATCCACCCATGTCACAGTTTCTCTCAGCTGCATTAGCAATCAACAAAAGGCTCTTCCATGGAAGATCCAAAATGGCAGGATAAAAAAATGGTAAAGATATGATTTTGGCAGCCAGGGGCCCCAGGCTTCCATTCCCAGCTGTCACGGGTGTCTGTGTGTATTGCCTAAAAGCAGACAGCTAGTACTGGCATAGCTACAGTTGAGAGAGCTGTGGCGGCCAGGGGGAAGGCAGATCTTTGGGTCTCCCACTAGTGTCACTGGACAGCTGTGACATTTGGGCTGTGTTCTGGGCCAAAGCTCAAGCACCCAGGCCCCCTGGATGCACTGATAGACAGCCAAATCAGATGAGTTCAGTTGCATAGTGTTTGTGTGTATGCGTGTGTGTGTGTGTGTGGCACTATATCACTCAAAACATTCCCCACACCCTCCCTGCGGCAATACAGACTAAATGTAATGTGTGTGAAGTGACATTTGTTCTCCCAGTAGAGTTCCATGTTTCTCTGAGCCATGGTTTTGCATCCAGAATGGCTCAGCGAGGAAGAGGAGAGAGTGAGAGAGAGAGTCAATGAGAAATGAGAAAAAAAGAGAAAAAACGAAGGAAGCTGATGGTGGAAAGACTCATAACATAACTGATGAACATCGAGAGGTTACGTGTTGTTATCCACTGTAGGGTGAGAGACTTCCAGACGGATATACTATAGATGGTCCGTCTGGCTTGTACTCCCCAGAGATACAAATTCTTTGCTTTTCTCTTCCTCCCTTTCTCTCTCTCGTTATAGATTCTCATCTGAGGATCTCACTCGCCTCTGTCAGCCTCAATGCTATAAGGTCAAGATCCTCCGCTGAAAGTTTTTCTTTTAGCCTCAGGATATTTTCTATCTCCTATTCCCTTGCTTCTGAACGTGAATGCAGACACCAGCAAACCCCCTAAGGTAAACCGAAGGCCATCTCCAAAAATATATAGGCATCCCTAGGCGTGTGAGCATATGCTGTGTGAGTGGGGATTTACTGTTTTCTTTTAATGGAAAACATTGTCTTTGCTTAGAGGCATAGGACAGGCCATTGGCATTTTTATCTATTGGTGGTAGATTGCAGGGGAGGACGGGGAGAATGGGAGTTGATCTCAGTGTTGGATGGTAACTCAATAACGCGTTACAGTGATATATTACCTAACGAGTCAGTATGATCTCGAAATATGACAGCTGCCGGTGAATGGTTGTGTTTTAGTATTTTTCGTTAACGGGTCGGAGTTGTTCTCTAGCCCAGATGTTTCATGACAAGATGGATATTCTGACTTGTTAGGCTACTGCCTTATTAAACAACAAAGTTGATGAAGAGATTGTGTCTTCCATTCATTCATTTTGATTTTGCCTCGCCTGTGGTTCACATGCTTCTCTTGATTAATAGCCTATGCTGCAATAAAAAAACCTGCTGTTTCCCTGCCTCTGAACTGTGCTGTCGCCTGATCCTGAAGGCAAGAAGGGGTGTGCAATGTTGAGTAATATAACAAGTATAAAATAAGTAGTGTAACAAAGTACTTGTCCAAGGGAGTAATAAGTGAAGTAATCTTATTACTTTTAAAATGAGTATCAAGTAATGAGTAATATATTACTTTTTCTGAGAGTCCAACACTGAGATTCATTGAGATCTTTGTGGTCACTTGTGGTTTAGGGAAGTGTTCTCTACTCATGTGTGTATGTGTTTGTTTGTGTGTGTGTGCGTGTTGAGTGAATGCTGTGGGTGAAGATGTGTGTGTGTATGTGTGGTGGAGCTGCACTAACAAGATCCCCGAAGAACACCTCGCTCATGGCTAAGAGAGTGAGATCACACATGCTCTTCCTCTCATTCACACTGGCTTAGCCAACACTGTCCCTGCGGTGGAGAGTGTGTGGCTGGGGGATACCAAACTGAGGTAGCAATTACCTGGATCTCACTACATTGGTCAAGGGAGAACATAGCTAAATTGAATAGCGCTTTCCCTATCGCACGTTGGCATGCACGCATTCACCCGCATGCAAGCGCTTATGCCGGGGCGCACACACACACACACACACACACACTTACCCACACCCTCACACAAAACAATCAGTGATCCATCCCAGCGCCATGCTCTTCAGATAGGGTACAGTAAGCACTGCTCCCCGGTGAGACTCCCTCTCGGTGAGAAAAAGAAGTGCGTCGTCTGATTGACTTACTCACACCTCCGTATGACTGTTAAATCGTCTTATATGCACAGTCAATTCAGACTTAGTGCCTTCCCAAGCCCCACGGGCCCGGGTGATAATTTGACTTTTATTGAAATTCAGCTCCAGTGGGTTCAAGGTGGTTGAAGGTTGTTCTTTTACTGCCGCAGATGAGACGGAGGGAGTGCATGGCTTCAGACCCTCAAGGCTCCTCTCTCGCTCGCTCTGTCTCCCTCTCTGCCGATGGGTGAATGGGTGGATGGGTGAATTATACAAGAGGCAAGAAGTCAATTTTGTGGTGCAGCCAAACATGGTTAACAACAGTGTTTAGTGAGATTGGATATAGCAAGCTGCTGTTTGACTCCCAAACAGTCTTTTTTTATTGCTTTCAACGGTACATTGCCCGTGTGCCT
Organism: Monocentris japonica; assembly: GCA_900323365.1. NCBI lineage: Eukaryota > Metazoa > Chordata > Actinopteri > Trachichthyiformes > Monocentridae > Monocentris > Monocentris japonica. The sequence continues at coordinate 3,718 of OOFE01014870.1, read as the reverse complement.
TATTCTTGGGGAGAAACTAGCAGTGACAGAAGTGAATATGTATTAAGTTTCACTTTTTCTGTATTCATTTTCGTGTTATTTGTGTGTTCTTTTTAAGGCAGGGCTCCTCACACTTGCGTCAATGTGTGAGGAGCCCTGCATTTGTATGTCTCTAAAATCTCCAGCTTGACTCGGGTCCTCTGTCTCTCTTTGCTCTGATAAATGCCACCCAAGGTTTTGAGTCAGACTCTGAGGCTGTGCCAGTGGAGGTGATATGAGGAGCAGCTGGGCTCTGTTGTGTTAGTGTGCGTCATGTGCGCACACGCATACTGTGTGCCAGTGTGTCTGTGTATGCGTGTGCATGTGTGTATAGGGCTGGGCGATATGGACAAAAATCTTTTTCATGATAATTTGACCCATTTCTCAAGATGAATACAGCGATAAATCAAATTGAGATGAAGTTACTTTCCACAAGCGTGCCAAAGAAATTCCCATAACATACAAAAACGTGTATTTATATGTGTCTCTACAGTTGGATGGTCTGTCATCGGTCATTTTCGGTCAAATTGCTCAAATGTAAGGGCACAGGAAGCTCTACACATAGGATTGCCATTAACCCTCACAATTTTCATGTGCAGCGACTGTATTGACTGATAAAGTGCACCAGAACTTCCCTCCCCTTGTGCACGAGTCGCCTCATCTATTTCAATAAGAAAAGGACACACATGGCGCGCTTGGCCGCAACCTGTGGCTTAATAAGAAAAGCAGAATTAGGTATATGCCATGTTCAGATATTGTTCAGCAGTTTGATATTGGGGAAGGGTGTAAATCTCCCAGAATGAATTCAACCTGACCTGGCAACTCCATCTAGATGGAGCTCATAATGTGCGAGCATAAACATTGTGTAGGCTATTTATCGAAATTATCGTGTCCAGTAAAAAAAAGAAGACGTTAATGTTGGTTTCGGGAAATTTTCAGTTTATCGCCCAGCCTAGTGCCTATGCCTTTGCTTCTTTCTGCTTTAAGTGTGTCTGTTGCCCAGTTTAAGGCGATTGTTGTGGCCTGTGCCGCAGAGAGATAGAGAGTCCGAGTGTGTATCTTGGTACAGTCAGACATGTGGTCATGTGGTTTCTGAGAAATGAAGTGACACTCGCATTCAGCAAAGGTTAGATCCAGTTGTGGATAAGATAACACAGGGCACTACCACATGACGCCCTCTCCATCGCACTGTCTCTCCGATTTACTCCCTCCATATCTGATTCAGTATCTCTCTTCACATGAACTGCATGCTCTCTCTCTCTCTCTCTCTCTCTCTCCCCCTCCATGTAGGTCCCACATATTATGGGATAGTCATCTCAGTTCAGGGCTGTGACAGTATGGCAGGAAAGGACAGTCACTTCCATCTATCTCTGTGCCCTCCTAACCCCCAGTTGTTATAAAATGCACCAAGATGGCATCTGAGACACTCGTACACTGTACACATATTTGACATTGCTCATTTGACATTACCCGCCATTTCAGTCTCCTTTTTTTTTACTTGTTTTGTTCTCTCACACTCCCACAGCACACACACACAAACTCACACACACACAGGACTGTGCTAATGACAAGCCTTACTGTCTTAATCAGGGTGAGGGACTGTGGTGGGTGGTAATTGAGATGACATCATTGTGTTTACTCAGCGCTATTTCCTGGTCTGCCCGAGGAACAGAGCTGCTTTAAGTCACCCCAGATAGCCCATTAGCTATAGATCACTGCTAAATGTCAGCCTTGCACAATCCCAGTGCAGACCTGCATTTGGCTCTTCTCTTTCAGTCTGCTCGCGTCTCCAGGCAGCTGAAGTGATGACACGGCCAAGTGAGGGCAAACATCTAACTTCCATTTGTGAAGTTGAGAAATATCAAAGCTCTAATGTATAGACCTTCTCTGCAAAGACATGTTCCATATGGAAAAGGCTAAATTACATTGTCGTGCTCTCCATTTAGGCTCTCCAACATAAACATGGAGTTTGGTTAGGTACTCGGGGCTTCTTTTTTCCATTCTGCATTTTGGAAACAGAAGAACTTTTCTTGGCATTGTTGATGTGCTGTAATGTGGTACTCCTCAGGCCCTAATCCCATACTTTTACATTAGCTATTGATCAAGATATTATTTTTCTAATTACTGCCCTTGATATATGTTTTGTCGGAAATAAAGGAGAGGGGCAGGCGCAGCAATAGGTAAGAGAATAGATGACAGTAGGTGGGAGTGGCTGAGTTATTGGGAAGCCAGCCAGAGCCTTGTTCCAGAGCTAGTGAACCATTGGGGAGTTGTCTCCCTCTCTCTAAATGCTGTTTTGTGAGGTGAGGAGCCTGATAAGAGTTGTAATTACCTCATTTTACTGCAGCAAATTGCCAGGTTTCTTTAAGTCAGACAGGCTGGCTGAGGTAATATCAGCTTTAATAAGTATTGTGATGGTGGTGGGAGGCTAGCACTGCCTCCATCAGGATTATGTCTAGGTCACTGTTACAAGGAGTTGTGTGTCAGTGTGTGTGTGTGTGTGTGTGTGTGTGTGTGTGCATACAGTACATGTATAATGCACACATTTTTGCTTGTGTGCGTGTTACAGTGCACATATACCATGTGTACTTCCTGTGTCAGGGATAGTGCTAAGCATTATTCACACCTAGTGGGGGATGAGCAACAGAAGTGCTGTCTTCTGACTGGTCCCTGTGAGAATCCATTAAATGATGGTCTCCTAATGGAACTGCAGAATTCCCTAAGCGGTGCCATCAATGCCCGGCTCACTCGGAAAATCTACATGGAGAGGGATTATGTTTCTGCTGTGTGCGTGGAAGAGAGAGAAAAACAGAAATTCGAAAGGGCATATCTTTTGTCAGAATGCTGAACACTGTGCTTCACCAGATTATGTTGATACGATTGAGCCTATTTACGGAAATTTTAATATCCCTACTGTTTGGCCTGAAACTGATACTCAAGTTATGAAATATTTTCAAGATTTGTGCAACTCACGCTGATCTGTGCTGAGCATAAACTCTGTGTATGTGAGTCTATATGTAATTAGGTTGTTTGTTTTTAACGGACCCTTAGGATGGAAGTAATCCTTGGTTAGTCTCCCCATCTGTCCCTGGAAGTGGTTAGAGTATAGAATGACAACGCTTTCTCTCCATCTCTTTACAGCATGTCAAAGCATACACAAGCGTGCACACATGAGTACATATGTGCATGGACAAACACACTTACACCCCCGCACATGGACACATATACACATAAATGCACATACACGTATACACTCCCATACACAGATAAACCCATATGACTACTGCTGTGCATTGTCTGTTAGCTCTAACTCTAAGTATGGCTACAGAACGAACAGTGCTATTTTTCATCTTTGGAGTAAGAGGAGAGAGGAAGCATGTCTGCTGATGAGCCCTCAAATGAGATCAAAGTTTGTGTGTGTGTGTGTGTGTGTGTGTGTGTGTGTGTGTGTGTGTGTGTGTGTCTGTGTGCGTGTGTGTGTGTGTGCGTGTACAATGCAGGTTGAGGATTACTCCCTCTAATTGGAAGCTCCATTTCTTTTCTAATAAGTGCTGGGGCAAAGGGTCACACCACATAGCTGAAGCCGGGAGCCACTCAACTCTGTCTTGACTCCCAAGCTGATGCTTAGGTATGTGGTGCAGCCTGAAGGCTGAGGTGTGTATGTGTGTGTGTGTTTGTGTGCGTGTGTCCTTTCTCCAGC
>OOFE01014867.1:0-10456 GCA_900323365.1 Monocentris japonica | reverse complement strand
TGTACTACTGGAACTACACTCCCCTCCCTGCAGGACCTATACACCAGGAGGCGCAGAACCAGAGCCTGTCGGACCATGAAGGATCCTCACCACCCCAACAACGGACTGTTTCAGCTGCTGCGGTCAGGCAAGCGCCTCCGCAGTACGCTGCCAAAACAGAGAGACTGAGACGGAGTTTCTTTCCTCAGGCCATCAGGACTGTGAACTCTGACCTCACCAGGGCCCCCACCAGGCACCACACACTGCCCCTCTTTTGCACTCCACACACACACACACACACACACACACACATACACTTGCATTTGCACATATTTATATATTTTCACATTTTCAGATGTTTGATTTATATTTTATATTTGATACCTATTGTAAATAGTGTGCTTCGTTTTTTTACTGTAAATATTGTTTTTGCTACTGTTGTTTCGTTGTTTTTTTTGCACAATCCTGTAAGCATTGCCACTTTTCATTTCACTGCTCATCCTGTATGCGTATGTGACAAATAAAGTTCTTGACTTGACTTGATAGTTATTTCAATGTTTCAGCAATGATGACACAATTTAAACTGAGCTTTTAAAGCCATTACTTTGCACATAAACAATCCTCAGCTAAATATAGTAACTACTGATCTACGGCTTTTAATGAGATAACAATAACTTTAAGATGTACAACTGCAGATGTCAGTTGATGCAGTTGCATCTCGCTGTGCGGAAGGTGTTGTTTGTACCACTTATGCTTCCGTGTGACTCTGAAACAGAAAGTCCCTAGCAATCACGTTACATTATCGTGGCATCTGTGGTGAGATCTTTGCTCCCACAGAATGCATCATGTTCTTTTTTGTGAGAGACTCAAGAGACAAACCCACCCAAGCATTTACAGCTCCTAACACAGCAACCCCATCATGTCGATTAAAGCATAACTCTGGCCAATTTCTACCGTTTTCCCATCATTATCAATCATACCAATCGGTTCTGACCAAAATCTCATCAATTGCTTCACTATAGAGCTACTTATGATTTGCTTGCTCTCTGCTCACCGTGACAGTCAGTGGACACTACAAAAATCAACCCCATAAGCACCCAGAGCAAGTCTTTTTCTACTGACACCCTATAATGACAAATGTATGTATTTCATTTTCAGTTTATCCATGACCTGACAACTTTCACTGTTTTTTTTGCACCACTTTATACTGCGGTGCATGTACACAGGCAGCCGCAGCCGGACAGCAAAACGTAAACATGGAAGTGGTAAAGCAATGGCATCAAGGTAGCATCAAAACTGCACGAGAAAGGCATCGCATTTGATCATTTTCACTTATATTTTTTTACCGAGATGTCTCATTACAGAGCGAGCAATCAATGTGTTGAGAAAGACATGCTTTGGGTGCTTTTGGGGTTGATTTTTGGAGTTTCCCTTGGCCCCAGAGGAGGGTTAGCTCCCAGGTAAGCAAGAAGTAAGTAATTCTATAATGAAGCCATTGATGAGATTTTGCTCAGAATCAATCAGTATCAGTAGGGTCCACATTGAAAATGGCCAGAGTTAGGCTTTCATGGATCACCACTAGTGGTCCCAGGATGAGTAAACACCTAGATGCATTCATTTCAATTTGCAGCCGCTCCCAGGTAGCACTGCACAGCAGTCCAGCGTCGGGCCCAGCCTCACAATCCAGCCTGTACAAACACAGTGTCTCTGGTGTTTTCTCTTACACCTTCATTTGTTCTGATGTGGAGCCCAGTAAAGTCCTATAGATGTCCGATCTAAGGAAACGGGGGTAAGAGTCTCTCTCCATTAGGCCATAGACGATCCTCTGGGCCTCATCGAAACACACTGTGGTGGGCGCCTTCACGTTCCACCTGATCAGTTCCCTGGTCTTGTGATCAATGTTAATCTGGAGGCAGAGGAGACATGATGAGGAACTATGGATGCTTAAAGGAGAACACCAGAGTCATTTACAGTTACAGCCCGTTTACTACTGTCTACGTCTAAGATGCCCCAAATAAATAAACATGGATGTGACTTCCATTTCTTCCTGTGGGTGTCTGACAGGTGAATGACAGTAAGAAGAGCGTAACGTACGATGAAAAAAATAGAATAGAAACTGTGACGAAATTAAGACTTCATGTTTACTGTGATGAATTGTCTTGCTCATTTCATACTGTACAAGAGTGAATGGCAGCAAATGGTTTCTTCTGAAGGTAGAAAAACGAGCCCTGATATCTCCAACTACGCTCACTGTGTGCAGACACCACCAGGAATAAGGGAAAGGAGTGGGGCAACCTTAACGATTGGCAGAAACTATAAAGAAAACATCAGTATAATCCTTTAAAGTAGCAGCAGTGGTGGCGGTGGTGTGTGTGTGTGTGTGTGTGTGTGTGTGTGTGTGTGAATGTGTGTGTGTGGAGGGAGCAAGGGGAGTACAATTTATGAAAGCACCGTACATACCTCCCTCGGAGCCTCAGCTTGAATGTAGTGTTTGAAGATCTTCTTGGCCCTGGAGGACATCCTGAAGGAAGACCTGATCTTCTTATAGTCCTCACACATCAGCCAAAACTCAACGTTTTCATCACTGAACTCTGACTTCAAGAACGCCTGAAATGTCATCATGCCATCTAAACAGGAAAAAGGCGAGCAACGGTTGAGTGTTTATCACATCGATCACATACAGCCGGAGCAAAGAAGTTCAACAACTTTTGGTATTGATATCTTACATTTTGATGCTAGAAGTCTCTCCAATGAGTGAGACCACTGGGACAACTCCTCGAAACAAAGCCTGCAGAAGAGGGGCATGCTAGTTTAGCTATGAAAAGTATGACAAATGTTTGTTTAGAGTTTCCATGGAGGAATTTTAGACACTGAAATGGCATTTTGCTTACTCACCCTTCAGTATTTGAGCCCTGAGATGATCTGCCCTGCAGCCGAGACTTCAGATTTCCTCCCCTGAAACACACAGTGAACGGGTGAATCAAACATGCACAAACCACTAAAACTCACTTTGCTAACATGTTCTGCTCATACTGGATGGCTGATTAATGGTAACCTGAAATAGCTAAAATACTTACTTGGCCTTTCTCCTTTTCTTGTCCTCAGTGTCCATGTTGAGGTGTGGTAGCTCCCTTGGCGGCAATGTGACTAGACTTGGCATGATGAAGACCCAGCACCATGGGTTTCCATGTACATGTATGAGTGTATGATGGGCAATTCTCTCAGCGAGTTGTAAGAGCTTCGGTTGCCACTGTGAGTCTGTTTGACGAACTCAGCATCGACATATATACTGCAGGAGAAGGCTGCTATGAGGTTTGTATGTAGCGTCACGATATCATCCTGAGCTAACCACAGAAATAGAGGAAGTTGGGGATGATGCGAACTGGCCCGGACTGGCGTTACAGCTGTCTGTCTGTATTGTTCTGAAACCTACACAGGTCATCACTTGTTTGGTTTGAAGTCTGGGGATGCAAATGGGCCAGTGGAAAATTCAGCAGCAGATAGGCAAATATTGAGCTCCGCTCTGTGTCCTAGTTTACTTCAAGACCAATGCTGTCGTTCTAGTTTTTGAAAACATTTGAACTAGGAGTGATTTTTAACAGTGGGGGAATTTCAGTTCATGCTGTCATAAAACTTAGGTGCAACTGAAAATAGGTATCGTTATCTACCTAATCTTTTTGATGACACTAGCATGAGCTAGACTATCACAGACTATCACATGCCAAACAACCCAGAAAGGAAGTAATGACAAATTAAGCAGTACATACCATTCAATGCGTTATCATTGACTCATGATAATTGATAAACGTAGTGTCATGAAAATAGAACAAAAGATTGCTGAGAAATCCCCTGACAGTGAAACTCTCACTGCTTATCCCATAGACCTCATTTTTCTTTTCTTTCTTCTCATGTTTTATTGAAAATTGATGATTTTCAAAAAAATATTCATTTTGAATAGTATTTCCTCAGAAAGTGTTCCTCTTATCTTCATCTTATCATTCATCTTTACAGGTTACAGCTTAAGGCGTTTGAGCATGCTACACCTTTTATGTCAAAGTGACTTGTAAGTATAAATGTTCCTAAACCAAAGGGCATAACCTCTAAACTGTGTCAAAGTACAGTAGTTGAGTGAAAACACCTACTCTCAAACCTGCACCAGGTGTTTGTGTCTTCATGTTCACCTCAGTTTAACTCACTGGAAACGTTTAGTCTCAGTTCTCAGAGTGCAGCTGTTTTCGTACAGACATTTCTTTATAAAGCACAACACCAGTCTGTGTGTTTCCCCCATCAACTGTGCGCCGTGCCACAGCATGAGAGTGAATGGCTCCCCTCAGCTCCTGTAGTTTTAGTTCTGTGTTCTTGTGTTTCCTACCAGCCATAAAATGCAGTTCGGTGAGGCTACTCATCACCGTACTTCATAACCGACAGTGCATGGATAAGATGAAACTTGTGGGCTTTGAAACAAGATTTCCTTTACACTATACAACAAACATTACCCTCCACCCACAAAGAGGTGAATGTAACTAGAGGAGTTGTCAAAACCAGAGCAAGTGCGGTTACAGCACAACACAATCAAACGCCTGCACATCTGAAAATAAACCCACTGTACATTCAGTGCCACCCAAACAAATAGAACAAAATGTTCGCTCAGAAGGGTCACATGTGAGAAACTAAGCTTTTCCCACTTCCACTTTCCATAGACAAAAAACAACATCAGACAGCAAACACATTATGGACATATATGCAAAGGTACATTTTTAGGCCATTACTCATAAATTGTATAATACTGATTAAAAAAAACTAAAAACACTGTACAAGCTACACTGAAACATTTCTGTTGGTCTCAAATGCTTCTCTGTGATCCACTGAACGGAATTGGCTCCAAAAGTGCAGCAATCCCTCCCCCGAGTCTGGCAAGCCTAATTTGAGGCAGGGTTGATTCATACGTTCCCTCTTTACATTGTGCTTGGCATGGCGGTGTACAACGCCCCCTGACCTAGCCTGACCTCAGTTCAGGTGCTGGAGGAATCAACCGCACAATTTGAGAGGAAGTTGCTTCAGAGGTAGGGCGAGAGTGGAGCTGGGTTTGTTTTTTTTTTCTTCTGTGGTGGTTGTGTCTCCTCATCCGCAGACGTCACGTGAAGGACTCTGTTGCCATCTGGTGTTTGATCGACCGCTGACCATAATACACAGGCCAGACTTCACAGACACTGACAGAGATGTTTTGCATTACATTCAAAATGACCGCGCCCAAAATGTCATTTTGAGGGAGAATTTAAGAGACTGTGATGTAATGGATAATACGCCGTTTGTGTTTGACAGAACCCAAACCTGAGACAGAAGTTTAACAATAGTATTTATTTTCATGTGAAAGTTTAATTACTCAGAACATCTTATGATTTATGTTTGAACAACCAAATCTGACGACATAAAATGTTGATAATACTATTTACAATAACATTTCTTTTACTATTAAATTCATGGATGGAGGATAGAAAAGCACGATCAGGGAAGTATTAAGATGCACAATCTCTTTAAAGTTTTTTTTTTCCCCTGAACATAATTAAAGAGAAAAAAATATAATACAAACCTCAATTTCTCTTGAGCTGCAACTGACTACTGAATCACACAGGCAGAGACAAGCTATTTCTGCTACACTTAAGAACTGGATTGTATGGCATGAACCCGTTATCCACACTGGAATAAAAGACTGATGGATGGAGTTTGAGAGCAGATTTTGAGAGCCTGTTGGCTTAAAACAGTCACCTTGAATCTGCTCTCCTCAGGAGTCCCTGGTAGATGTCAGATTTTAGGAACCGTGGGTAGCAATCCCTGGCCATCAGACTGTAGATGAGCTTCTGAGCTGTGTCAAACGAGGTCAGAGTCGGCTGGGAGATGCTCTTGGTTATGTTTTCTCTGGTACCACAATCTATGTTGATCTGAAAATCAAACGATATTTTAATTTGATCACTTCATTGTCTACTTGGGTGCACTTGAGGTTGCACAGCTGCACAACTTTATTTATGAAGGACTGTTAAGCTCTTGAAGTTTGCTTTAGTGGGTATTTGCAAAGTTGGAACTTGAACTGCCTGGAAGGTCCGTGGCATGAGAGACTAAACCCCTGAGAGACTAAACCCCCGTCTGTTTCAGTTTGCAGTCAGCAGTTATCTTTACCTGTCTGGGTGCCTCCGTTTGGACAAACTCTGAGTAGATGCGGTTGGCAGAGGAGATCATCTCTGGGACCGTCTTGATCTTTCTGTACTCCTCACAGGCCAGCCAAAACAGTATGTTCTCCTCACTGTACTCCGACCTCAGGAACTCACGGAAAGCTATCTGTCCAGCTAGAAATGACACATGACAGTAAGTAGGCAGTGAATACAACCTGTAAGAGAACATTAAAAACAGAGCCGCTAGTTTAATTAAATACTTCATGTTAAATTTCTTAAATGATAAAATGACAAAAAGTCAAAGTTAATTCCACACAAAGTCAAACAAATATAAAATACAGCTCTCACCTTTACAACCAAGGACTTTGTCCACAGACTCATCCCAGGTCTCAACATCCTCAAGTGGATCCTTGGGAAAGCAACACAATCTACCCTTGAAAAGAGCATCAAGATCTATCACTAGCCCTGTTATCAGCGGACACATGCCCCATAGAAAATACATTTGTACGCTAAATCATGAATCATTTCAATTATGTCGTGTGTCATGTTTTGAGATGATGTGTCAATATTCTGTTGATGCATTTAGCACTTGAGAGCCAGGTCTGAGCCCTGTCACCATCAACTCAACCTTTTAGAAATAGAATAGATGGTACAATGCGAAGGTAAGACTTACAGTGAGCGCAACACTCCCTGGTATTTTCCACATTGCTGCTGTAAGCTGTAGCCTGTCGATAAATGGTAACGGCCCTGGAATCAAATATGAAGTAACTCACTTTATTACCATCTCCACGTCCTCTGAAGGGAGAGAGATAAGGTCCTGTCAGAGCGAAGATGAGATTGTGATTGTTTGGAGACGAGGGAGTCAAGTGACTGGGCAAATCTAAATGAGGCCCCCCACCGTGGATGGAATATATGGAAATCGGCATGCAAAATGTTGTTGTTGTTGGGAGAGACGGGGCATCCTTCCATGCCGGTCGCACCTCTGGGGAGAGAGCGCTCTGCTGTGATTCAAGGAGTGCCCTCTCATTTCACCTCTTGGCTGTGGCATCTTGTCCCAACAGTGTTCATCATTACTATGGAGGCCACCTGTTATTATGAGGGTGACAGACAGAGCAACGGCATCTCAAAACGCACACCAACATTCTGGCAGGATGTTTCAAAGCAAGGCTGATCAAGCACGATATTCACCAATTCACCAGATGAATGTGTGAATAGGAACTACAATAGGAATTCAATTTTTCTTATGAGTATCATTCGGAAAAGGGATGACAAAATGGCCTGCTGTGGTAATCGGCATACAGAGAAGAAGATTTAACTAGGTAGAAAATGGTCAGGAAGCGTCTGGGAGGAGATCCTGACCATAAACAAATACGCCATTAGGGAAAAGGCCCGACATCCTGGCATTTGCCTATCTGTATTCGTTAGTCATCAAAATGACTATGACCCATACCATGACTTCAGCAGAGACTATGCATTTAGTCAAAGAGGTTCAAGAGCAATAACTATTTTATTTTGGGTCATTTTTTGGCTTTGTGTTTGGAAATGAGGGGGTGACTAACAACAGGTTATTGGAGATAACCACCGACCCTTGTACTAAAAGATTCCTCTCTAAAAATGATCATCCAACAGAACTGTGTGTTCATAAATAAGTCAAACTCTGGTGCAAATCAGTGCGTTGGCTTTGAATTGAAGGAAGATCTGAGCGCAAGTCTGGAAAACTAAGTGACCAATAGTCTTATGAAAAAAAGAAATGTGACCAAAGATTAAGGCTCACTCTTTCTGCCCACACAGTCACAGTGGTGTAATTATTGGTTTAGTTGAGTCAGCAAAGTAAGTGTGTGTCTATTCTGCCCCTGTCCACCCGTCATCCCTATTTGTCTGTATTCCACCAATAGATGTTCACTTATCTTTTTTCAACAAGATCACTTTAATTTTGAAGAATGTGTCTTAAAGAGACTTAGATGCTGTTTGAAGTAGCACATTTGTGCATTGTGCTTCATCTTTATAGGAGGATTTCCCTATGATTAAATATTGTTTTGATTTAAAATAGATCACAAATGCAAAAAAATTGCATGGGGATGTAGATATTTTTGACTTGCCACTGAGCAGTAACAGAGAATATGCTAGGATTGCGTGGGGATGTCATGTGAGATGCCATGTGATCATGACTAAGCGATATGTGGAGGACCGTCCTCTTTGGGTCCTTCATGCAGGTCACATGGAGGATCACAGCTCACCGGTGCAGTATAGTTAGCACATAGTCCAGTGTGAGCACTTAACCTGTCCTGACCTTTCTGATCATTGGTGGGGGACGTAATGTACCCATACAAACCAAGAATGGAAATCTCAACAGGTGATGGAAAACACCCCGGCCATCCCTATTTGCATGCGTTTAGACACACAAGTCAAGGGATTTGTTTTCCGTTGTTGTTTGTAGACATGTGGACTATACTGAGGAGTGATGTTTTCATGCATGCACTGCAGAATATCCTAGATGCTTTTCTATTATTGTGATGCAGCCTTTCATGTTCATAAATACAATGCTATTCATTCACACCGGCATGGACGGTGTAACCATCCACGGACAAAAGAAACCAGTTGAAAGCATTTCTGAAGAGGCTCATTTGATAAAGGAGCTTCCACTTTTATTATCTACATGTTGACAATATGATGTGAAAGGCTAGTGGCATTGTGAATCCAATGCCTCACAGTGATACCAAAATAATGGTTTCACAGGGTGCATTTTCCTGATCATACACAACGTGGCACTGTAAGTCCTCTCCAGGGCTGCTGTCTCTATTCTACTGTTCCCTCATGGGTGCACGTCCACCTTTCTCTGTAACTGCAGGGAGGCGGTAGGGTGGGGGGGGAGGAATCTATGGTGTAAAGCGTTTTGATCTGGGGGTCCTTGAAAAGGTTTGGGAATCAATGCCCAAGACTGTCAGTCAATATGTTGTACACCCAGGTACCAATCTGGTAAGGTTTTTGGTTGGATCTTAACGCACTTTAAGCCAATTTCAGTGATTATGTTCCACCTTTTCATGAAACAATATTATATATTGTAATAACTGAATAGTTGACCAAAACTTGCTTGAGAAGATCTGTGTAAATGTCCACTATTAGCCACATTATGAATCATTGCCTTTAACTGTTGTGGATTACTAGAATTCATCTTTCAATGCAACCCTCATATCCCCAGGCAAACTCTGTTTAACTACTCTTTTGTTTCCCTTCAAAGGTTTTTACAAAGCTTTGAATTCACAAGGAATTTTTATTAATAGCTACATGTTTAACTTCTGGCTGATTTCAGAGGCTCTCGGCACAGACTGACTCCCACATTGAAATACCAATGGGGAAGAAACAAGCAAGAATTCTCAGCAGGCAGCTCATCTTTAGCTGTGATGAATTTGGCAGGCTAACTGCACTCCTACCTTTGTTACCACGTCATTAAGTTTTTCCCACTCCCGGACCATTTGTGTGAGGAGACAGTTAGGTATTACAGTATGCATCTCCTGGCCTCCTATGGATGCATCACTAATGCTAACTGGAAGCTATTCCAAGCAGGTTTTTGGAAAATGACAGCAACTTGGACTGAGATAGGTTTCATCACTCCAAAGGCTACTAGAGGCCCTGGCATGTGTGTTAATGAGCTAAACCAGCCCTTTGTGTGTGTGTGTGTGTGTGTGCATCAGCTCTCACAGCTTTGTGCACATGCATGTTAAGGTATCAGATCATATTCTTCACTCTCCATACATATTCAAGAGGTTGGGGCAAACTCAGCGCGATAACTGACAGATTGAAATTATTATATATTTGTCTTTGTAAGAAATATGATGGTGTGCATACATATACAGCAACATGAATAATTCTGTCCCAGAGTGGCGGTAGTCTGTTGATAAGGTCTATTAATGTTTCAGTGATTTAGAATAGAGTTCCAAATGATCACATTTTTACCCAGTGGTGTAACATGCTCACATTATGGCTCCATCCATCACATTTAGATGTGGTCACCCAAGCCAATTAATGAAACTAAAGGACTTGTTAAAAAGAAGATGTTTATTAATATTAATCAGAAGATTATTTTATGTACATTTTACAACAGGCCACATATATGAGCATCATAACACAGACATTACTGGATTACAGTGGGAGCAAAGTGAAAAACAGTAATTGTAATGAATTACATTTCATATTAGTATTCAGACAGGATTTATGTTTTTTTCTGTCTCTGGAAACGGATTGCAGAAATGTAAAATCTCCTTAGTAGATCCCTCATTAAAATGTTATAGTGCTCTGGAGTCACCATAGCT
>OOFE01014864.1:6602-19729 GCA_900323365.1 Monocentris japonica | reverse complement strand
CCATGAAATCTCCATAGACAAACAGTGACTTTGAACGTGACACTGTCATAGGATGCCACCTTTGCCATAAGTCAGTTCATGAAATTTCTGCCCCACTAGATGTGCCCCGGTCAACTGTAAGTGCTATTATTGTGAAGTGGAAGCGCCTAGGAGCAACAACAGGTCAGCCACAAAGTGGTAGACCACGCAATCTCACAAAGTGGGGCCAATGAGTGCTGAAGCGCGTAGCGCGTAAAAATTGCCAATCATCTGTTGCAGGACTCACTAAAGCATAGGTCACCAACAGGCGGACCCAGAAGCCGTCCCATACGGACCCGGACCTACAGCCAAAACAGAAGGTTATGATTTAAAACCTGACGGGGCGCTTCTATTTTAACCGGCGCCGCTTTTGTAGACTTTACGGTAGTAGTTTAGCGGATGAGGAAACGCACAGACCAATTGCATGCGAGTTAAGCCATCCCACGTGATACTACTCAGCCAATCAAGTCTGTGCATTCCAGGCGGTAAACATTGCGACTATACAGTGCAGACAGATGAGAGCGTTAGAGGCAAGTTACACATGAAAAGACGGTAGAAATCATAAAGGTTTTGAACAAACATACCCACTCAAATCTGAAGTGAGATGACAGAAAATAAGTGGTCTCAGAGCCCAATATGACCAGGTATTGATTACATGCAGATGTTGATACAACTACTAGGCTACTCAAATATATATCACACTAAATAGTTAGACATTATGATCTTCCGGACCTTTGCTTCAAGAAATTTTCTCTAACTGGACCTCTTTAAATTTTAGTTGAAAACCCCTGCACTAAAGAGTTCCAAACTGCCTCTGGAAGCAACATCAGCACAAGAACTGTGCGTCAGGAGCTTCATGAAATGGGTTTCCATGGCCGAGCAGCTGCACGCAAGCCTGGAGTGGTGTAAAGCACACCGCAGCTGGAGCAGTGGAAACGTGTTCTCTGGAGTGATGAATCACGCTTCACAATCTGGCAGTCTGATGGACGAATCTGGGTTTGGCGGATGCCAGGAGAATGCTACCTACCGGAATGCATAGTGCCTACTGTGAAGTTTGGTGGAGGAGAGATAATGGTTTCAGGGTTTGGGTTTGGCCCCTTAGTTCCAGTGAAGGGTAATCTTAATGCTACAGGATACAAAGACATTTTAGCCAACAGTTTGGGGAAGACCCTTTGCTGTTCCAGCATGACTGTGCCCCTGTGCACAAAGCGAGGTCCATAAAGACATGGTTAGACGAGTTATTGTGGAGGAACTTGATTGGCCTGCACAGAGCCCTGACCTCAACCCCATTGAACACCTTTGGGAGGAATTAGAACGCCGATTGCGAGCCAGGCCTTCTCGTCCAACATCACTGACTGACCTCACAAATGCTCTTTTGGCTGAATGGGCACAAATTCCCACAGACACACTACAATAGCTTGCAGAAAGCCTTCCCAGGAGAGTGGCAGCTGTTATAGCCGCAAAGGGGGGTCCAACTCCATATTAATGCCCATGGTTTTAAAATGGGATGTCCATCAAGCTCATGGTCAGGTGTGATGGTCAGGTGTCCACTGACTTTTGGCCATGTAGTGTACATATACCCACTTATATGTAAGCACAAACTAAGGTTTGACCAATATTGGTTTTTGAAGCACAATACCAATACCAGTATTTTTAGACTGATATGTGACAATATGACAATGTTAAATATTTTTATAATTAACCATTTTCATGCCAAAAAGTTACAGGTATTCAGTGTTTCCCCCAGAATTCAATGCTTGTCAGGGTGGAAAAACCTCTGAAACCCACAACCCACCACACCTATTCAATGGTAAGGAAAACTCATGACACCTTTAAATGAATGCATTCACTAAAATAATTAAATAAAATGTGTAAAGAAAATAAAAGTTCATGGCAGGCTTTACCTTCTGTTTTTATGTAGCTGTGGTCAGTGAGGAACCTCCATCATATCGGCAGTGGAGGACATGACTGGCCGATATCCGATATTTAATAAAAGACCAATATCGGCAAACCAATATATCAGTGTAACCCTAACACGTACGCCATTGAATTCTGCAATTTCACACTGCTTCGTCGTTTCTCCTACACCAGTGAATCTCCAGTGGTAAAATCATGTGTGCTCCGTGTCACCTGATGAAGTGTGCTCATATGGCAGCTCACAGCCCCCCGGGGCAACGTTAGCCACGCATGCGCCTAGCAACGACCGGCTGAGGAGAGAGCTGGGCAAGGGGAGGACAAGATGGAGTGTGGATCTTTCCTTTCTGTCTCAGGGTGACAAGGCTTCTCCTCCACACCTTCACATTTCTCTAATGAGGTGATAAAATGAATGAATGAGGCATGAAAGGAGACATGCTGCTGGGGCCAGCGCATTCCCAAGATGCCACTCCCTACCCTCCCAACCCTTTGCCTTTCTCTCGGTTTTCTGCATGAGGACAGTAGGAGAGAAAGCTCACAGGAGGATGAGGCAATTTCTGAAATGAGTCTGTAACACATTTATCAGGCCTGTGTGACGGGCATGCAACCTACATGTGATGTATGCTTGTTATGAGAGGCAAGGGGGCGAGGATGGTTGTGCTGTTAAGTCAAGATCAGTGAAATCATAACCGATGCAATAGCTATCTCACTGTAGTAAATGAATGCAGTTTGGTTCAACAGCTACAAAAGGAAAATGCTGTTGCTTTTTAGTCCTCCTTCCAAAAAAATGTATTATTCACCCGACTTAACTCTAATACAACTTTACACAATGAAGAAAATGAATTCACCCTCTTTTTGTCAGTGAATAATGCCATGAAACAAAGGAGTCCCATTCACTTTGACTATTCAGCCATGTGAATGTTTCTATTTCGGCCAATTCTTTGTCATGCAAAGGAACATAATCAAAGCCCTTTTCCTGACTAGCATGTGCAATCATTCTGAGAGATAGTGGCAGTGCTAAAGCTATGCCAAGCAGATTTATTGGGTGAAATTTAATTCAGACAAGTTATTTTAGGAAACACACTGAGCCGAGATTACATTCTTTCAAAAGAAAAATAGAAAAATGACTGGATATTTTAAACTTGGGATATTTTTCTGGTTTGCTGTTCCATACTGTAGGTCATTGTTAAGTTTCAGACAGCTTATCTTGCTGAGACAGAGGAAATTTCAAAGCCAGTGATGTTTTCATATCCAAGATAAAGAAATGGCTGTATTTTTAATTAGCAGCTCTAGATTGCAATAAAGTCAGCATTAAAGTATAATCAGAGCACAGGAATTGTGATAAGGTCTGACGATGGTCAAATCAATTGTTAAGGCATTAAAAATCAAACATAGCCGATGGCTCATCAGCCTTCTTCATCAAAAAGCCAAGGGGTATTAATGGATAATTCTCAGGGAGTTAATTGACTCATGCTGTAGATGTGATTCTTTATTTCAGTCACATTTGTTAGTTCCATGTAAAATATCTCTGAATTCTGAAATGTTCGGCAGAGGTTGGAGGGCAAATAAAGGTCTGGGTTTTGGACAGCCAGTGCAGATTAGCTTGCTCTCCAGAAATAATGACTCTCTGCTCACATTATAATCTGTCAGTCTAAACACTGGGAGAAGCTCTGCGTTTCATATCCCAGTGAACAGATTGGTGGATTGTCAGGTAGCCAAGACAGACAGCAGACCATATCCTTGTGTTGCCACTGGGGAACCACAGTGGGTCTTCGACGTGGTAACGGAATCTATTTATGCAAACAAACCGGGAATCGTCATCACCGAGACACTCTCAAACACAAGAATCAAGTTTAGAGTTTGTTCCCTTCTGAGCTGCAAATATAGGGCTTTGAAATAACAAAGGCACCTACAGTGTGTGCATTGCATCTATTTAAACGGTGAATAAATAACACTACAGTCTGTGAACCTCAACTTGGCGATAACACGCTTCCCCTCATGTTTTGGGGAGCAGGAGTGCAAGTGCTTAGCCTTGGAGGCAGGCCGGGGAGCAGGACGGCAGGAGAGCTCAATTCATATTTCTGCTTGAGTTGCATCCCAGAAGGCTGGCCCTCGTAAATAGCATGGTAACAGTGCTGCTGAGGTTAGCTGTATGGCAGGGGAAGAACAAAGCATGATACCATAAAAGTGACCTGAGGTGAGTGGCAGAGTTCAGCAGCCCCGGGTGCACCCTGAGGTGATTGCATTTCCCACCAGCCGGACGCTTAGGAGAGGAAGACTGTTGACAAGTTTAATCAAGCTGTATCAAATTTGACAAGTGCAAGAAGGGGGCTGTAAAAATGGCTGAGAGGGGGCCCGTGTTTATGCAGAAAGCACAGGGGGTTTGGGATTTGTCTGACGAACATTTAGGCCCATGCTTAACCAGAGGAGATCTTGCTTCACTTTTACCAGGTACTTCTTCATTTTCTGTACTGTTAGTTTTAGCAAACGCGACACTGGTGGTATATTTGTATTATGGATAAGTAGCCAAACGTAGCCAACATGACGTCGCATAGAGATATTTCCAGCGCAAATACAATGGAGTTTAATAGCAGAAAATCTCATCTACAACATGAACGGCCCCTCAGAATTGATGAGAAAGGACTTCTGTCTCGACTCCCCATTTTACACCGACGTTCAACAATCATATTAGAAGATGCAGAAATACCAATTTCTCCAACAACAGCCTCAATAGATGCAATGCAGCCACAAGGCATGTTGCATTTTGAGTAGGGCTATGACTCTTGTCTTTACTATCACTATCATGATTGTTATTGCTCTCCCCACCAGCACATAAAACCAACAGATGGATACAACAAGTCAAGGCAAGTTCTCTGGGGGTTGTTGAGAATAATTCTGGGAAATGCAGGACATCACTAATTGAAGTAGAAATAGACGAGGCAGGTTGAGGAACTGTGGATACAACAAAACGGTAAAATACAACGCTCCATCACAAAATGCTGGAATGCATTGAATATCACAGATGATGATATATAACAGTGTAAGAGTTTCAGAGGGAGTAATTTTCCTTTAAGCTGCTCCTGTCCTGACCCGGTCCTGAAAAGCAAACTCCCTCTGCTCCTACCAGACAGGGTATGAGAGCAGAAACATCAAATTGAACACTGACATAGGGTACATAGATGGAGAACTTAAGGTTCAGTGCTTTCTTGCAATTTCAGCATAATGAGCTGACTGGTGTCTGAAATCAGCAGAGACAGAGGCATTGGGAGATCGTTTCTGCTGAGAACAGCAACAGCAGCATCTTATTTATGCAGAACAGACTTCTACTGTAATGGCATTTTATTTGCTTGGGTTCATCCCGAGGACAAGTTGGACGTTGACAGTTTATGTATAGTTATCACCCAGACACATTTCTATTCTGTCTGTCTCATACTGTCATTATTACATATATTCTGTTACCTGTTTATACTGTTTATACTGTAATTATTGTTCATCCTGTACATACAGCATATTCATATCCAGCCCTTACTCTTTATTTCATATTTATCTACTACTGTGCAGATGCACACTCTGCACTTTACTGCTATTTGCACTTCTGGTCAGTTGCCAAACTGCATTTCGTTGTCTCAATACTTGTACTCTGTGCAATGACAATAAAGTTGAATCTAATCTAATCTGATCTCTTTCTCTCTTGCCATCTGCCTATTGTTTCATTCATATGTCATAGTGGCATCATATGTCGAGTTGACATTTTCTGTCAGTTGAGGATGTTGTTTTTTTGTTAGGAAATCATCTGCACACACCATGGTGGAACCACTCAGATGCAAGTAATAGTTTATGCACTAAAGACTGCCAACTGAGGTAGTGCAGAGCAGAAGTGTTGATGGTTTTGTACTTCCCAGCACTGAATTTACTATATGTGGAAACATATCTTTAGTTATATTGTGCTGTATAATATTACACATTATTGCACACAGAATAAAAACCTGCTATGAATGTTGTGGTGCACTCCAGCATTCACATCAGGTTTTTCAGCGACAGTAATTGCAATGCATTTCTATGATGGCTTGACAGCATCAGTATCAATGGTCTAATCACTCATCATTTTCAGGAACCTTTTGGACAACATTTCCAAGATGAGGAGGTACTTTTCCATGCTAAACTATCAATTTCCCATTACAAACCTACATGTTCAAAATAATTCCACAGAAACATATGTTGCTTTAAGAGATGGTTTACTCCGCTTTCATGGCTGCACTTCAATATACTGAACAGTGAATCACATACTATGTATAGCTTACTGTGTGGCAGATACTGCACATGTTACATTTTAATAAAAGTCGTTTCCTGTTTACGTAATAGTTCTTACATTATTTGGTTTTATTACTTGACAACAGAATTTTTATTTTTCTAAATCTATAATAACTGAACTGATTCTATTCAAATTCAAAATGCGATACAAAACCGTCCAGTTGCAAATTTTGTTACTAACTACATCCAAAAAAATGGTGGTATTCCATTAATTGGAAATGTATTAGGTTAACAGTTAATTACATCAATGGAAAGTTATTGCATTAACAGTTGTAACAGTACATATTCCAGCAGTACAGTAAAACCTGTATCGGTTTGTAGCAAGGCACACATACACCTCAGTGTCTATTTCTAAATATTATGGCCCAATGATCCAAAAGCTTCTGCCACAAGCTATCATGGGGAGACAGAGACAGTTATGGAGCCAGTATGTGTCAGTTGAGTTCTGCCTGTGGTGAGGGCAACACTCAAACTGTTATATTGACACAGCCTTCCTCGAGGCTCCATTTTGAGACTTCCCCAAAAGGAGGGCATTTTATCTCCCAGTGAGGACATGATGGAGAATTTCACTTTTGTAGTTGGTAAAGCACCATGAAACTCACACCAGAGTTAATATTGATCTGCTACAAAACCCCTCCATTTCTTGTTCTTGGACTCTGAATTTCTTTCTTTCTTTACTTTTTTTTCCCACCCGCACATTCACATAATGTTATTACAGTACATATATAACTGTTTAAGGTACAATAAGTAAGGTTTTTACTGTCCCATAGCACAAAATGACCATAATATATCTGGGTTTGATAGGATTTCAGATCAATACCGATGACTGGGTGCTGAGATTTCTGGCTTTCAAAACTAACCTTCCAGTACTCTGTTTTGGAACAAAAACTCCCCAGCCACTGGAATGTCAAGACGCTCCCAATGTCTCCCTTTCACCTACTGATATTTTCAGCTCAACGATGGAGGACAGTGCCACGAGCCAACGACCGGTGTCACCTTCTCAAGCCAAGCAAACGACCAAGCTGTATTATTTTTATCTTCTATTATCTTCACTTGACATTTCTGTTGGATCTCTGCTTTCAGTAACTCGTTTACTAATTCCTTTTGTGAAAATGTGACTTTATTATTTATATCAATTGCAGATCACCATAAGCTGTCACCAGAGATCTGTCGATGTTGTTACTGATCTTACTGGTTGCCAATAGAGCTCAATAGATTACTCAATGTCCCTTTAAATAGTGTACACCGTGGATAGGCAGCCATGTGCTGAGAACATGCAGGTTTTCATTCCAGCCAAACACTGAGATGTCACTGACTAGTTCCTCCTTTCTGGTCGAAATTATACTAATTGAAATCACCTGGTGCAGTATGGGTGGAATGAAAACCTGCATACTCTTGGTACATGGTTGCCCATCCCTGGCTTACTATATAATGATTTGCCAAGTACTGATTGGGCCCCTTTGATATGGATATGATTTGGCTCTAGATGGTGACATGGCTGTGATGAGCTGAATTCTGACAGCATTTGTCACATTGCCAGATTCTCAATTCAGGTCAGTGCCAATGCAGGGCGTGGTGGAGGCATTGGGGCGAGAACACTCCCATCAATGTGCTTCACTCACTTGTAGACATGTTGAAAACCCCTGTAGAGAAGGGAGACAGAAGTGTGTTATCGCAGGAGACTGAGGAAAAGTGCATCAGGGAAAAAAAAAAAAAGCCCAGTCCGTGAATGACAGGCCTTTGAGAAGCAATAGGACATTTCATTGCCATGCTCACATTCACTCTCGGGGAGGGAGCTTGCCAAAGATATGGCAAAACCTGTGGCGCTTTCACAGTGAGAAGCTAAAACACATTGGTGGGCTTCAAAGCACTTTAACCTCACCCTCTCTGCACCTAACCCTTGACAGTCACCTTTGTTTTGTTCCCAGAGTTCTCCAAGCCAGGTATTCCTAATAGGGCCCTGTGCCCCGTGGGCTGCAGGAGCTGCACTGGGTTGGCGGTGAACCATAGGTGTGACAGCAGATGGGAGCGGTGGGGGACTAGGCGAATCTTTCAGTCCTGCGGTGAGTCCCCTGGGCTGCAAGTGGAAAGTGACCGTGGTAATTAATCTATTTTTATCACTCTTTATCCTCTAAATATTGCACCTCATGGGGAGAGTGTACACTGAAGGGCACAAGTACACCAAATTTCATTTCTCTTTTCCTCATGAAGGGTTGGGGGATTGAAGGTGTGAGGAAGATAGAGGGAGCAGGGAGTGGTGGTGTGGAAGGGCTTGGAGTTATGGTTAGGGGACTGAAGAACCATGCTCAATGGAGGTCACGGTCTTATTACGGTGGAATAAAACTGGGGGAAATCCAAACATTTTAATGCAGGGTTCAATTTTAGATCTTAGACATGTCTCAGTCAAGTTACCCTGTAATGCATAAAATAGACAGAAGATTCCAAGAGACTCGAAAGCGTAATCTTCTCAGGGAAAGTGTTTGAAGATTGGATGTCTTTGATGACTGTAGCCTAATGTTTCAGACTTCTACTAGGAGTCAACCTTTTGTTGCATTAATTGAGATGTGGATGAAATATGCCCACGGTCAGAGCCCACCATGATAATTCATATTTTACCCCCAAGCAGTTCTACATACCATCACAGAGAAACACAGAAATCGGTTGAAATAATCACATTTTCTTATCCTCCTGGCTATTTTCATTATGAAATCTGTTCAGATCTGAGAAGTTGCACAAAAATTTCCATGTTGCATCATGATGAAAACATTAGATCAAAGTAAGGGGTTCTTTAAAATCTGTCTCTGTAGATTAGCATTGTACCAGCGAGTATTATTTCACATGGAACAAAGGAGTGGAGTGCTGTGCTGAAGACAGAATACAACTTCATAGATGCACAGGGAAAATAAGTTTAAATGATTTTAATTTGCAGCAGCAGTAAGCAAAAAAAAGAGAAGAGTTTCTGCACTTGGCCTTCAGTGTTTTCATCCCTCAAAGGGAAGTGACCTGTGGTCATTAAGCAGTGCGAAGGTTAGAGGCACAAATAGGCACGCTAAGAAAGCCCTGAGGCTTTGATTGTGAGAATTTTAGACAGTTAGTCTTGAAGGAATTAAAGACTAAAGACTAATCTTTTGTGCCGTATAAAGAGGTTGACCCTGATGTAGAAATGTTTAAAGTCTTCTTTTTTTTAGGAAATTGAAGGGCACTCCACACTCTGTACAGTTTGAGAGTGGGGGTCTGGCCTAGTAGAAGCACTCATTCTGTAAGGATATTTATATAAAGTACATTTATTCAACCTGCTGTGAATGCTTATGTGCACACTTTTCATTCAACAGTATCTCAGTATATCTGCTTATTTATATTTTTATTTAACCTTTATCCAGCCGGGTTAGTCCTATTAAGATTACACATTTTTTCAAGGGAGACCCAGCATCAGGACTAATATAAAAGTTGCAGACCGATAACATCCAACAATGTACAAAGTCAGAATACAGTCAAAATCACATTAAAAAAACAAAAGTCAAAGTCTATTGGATCAATATCAAACCAGCAGGTTCACAGGTCAAAACCTGTTTAAATGTTGACAAAGCAAAGAAATCTCCTTCCTCAGTTTGCCACAAGAGCCTTCATTTTCAGTTGAAGCCCACCAAAAGAAACCAGCTCCTTCACCATTACATCATTTTACAGTGAGGTCCATGGAGAGGGATCAGAATACATAAAGGCACTTTTGACTGATTCAGTTCTGACATTAGGGACAGATGACAAATACATTTCATAAGACCATAAGCAGTAATTTTCAAGAGTTCAGACCCAGAATAGATAAAATAATAATAAAAAAAAATAAAATGTATAAGTGGACAGGGCAGGCTAGTCGCCCCAAGCATACAAGGTACAATGAATGAGTGCTTTAGAGTAAGTTAGTGAACCTCTGTGCTCCATGATACACAGTATCAAAAGCACAAAGACCTAGGGAGCAGGCATGAGAATATAATAAATCACTATAATCAACTGGCATAAAAGTTTCTTTCTAGTTCCTTTTAAAGGAAAAACCTTACTTGTTGCTGAAATAAAATCTCAATCTCAGTTTCAATTTCTTTGCAAAACCCTGAGCATGTGGCCTTAAGGAAAGACAGTCACCAATTAAAACACATTGACTGACTCAGTCACTTTGCCTTCCATGGAAGCAATAAATGGAGGATGTTTTTAAATTGTGTTACATTGAGAACAAATTTCAAATGAATGGTAGCTTGTACGGTATTAAAAGAGGTTTTTAAAGGCTTCAAGGTTAGCAGCACAACAGTAAATGACTGTCAACAGCTTATCAATAAAGATTAGCATTTGACACATTGTGACCTGGAATATGAACATAAATGGTACATAGAAACGAGCCAAGCACAGAGGCCTGCAGCTCATTTACTTACAGATACCACCTCTGAATCTATCATAGTTTACAAACCGCCCACTGCTTGGGTTGAGAATCTAATACTAAGCAATCTTTGCAAGAGAAAATTAGGATCAACACTATTAAAAGCCTCAGAAAGATATATAAATAGGGAGTTCTAACTATGAACAAGTTCAGTGTCTCACCTGCCTCCACAGGAAAGGCTGGCTTTTGTCAGACATTTCAAAAAATGAATCTATTGTAATTTACAATGCTGACATTGCGTATGCTGCAATGGTGCTGCATTAAGTATCATGACATACAGAAGTAGTGGATCGATTGATTTTTATAGTTCTTTGAGTTAGGCGCGTAGGCACGGGTGGGCCTGGAGGGGCTGCTGCCAGTCAATTTGCACTGTGGCCCATTTGAGAGGGGATGTCATTTTGCTTCAGTAGCATTCATTAGTAAAATTACCCAGTACCCACTCAAATTCACTCTACATGAATCACACCTCTCTCCCTCTGTCAATCTGGTTTATTTCACAGTTTTGTCATAGTATAATTTTAACCCTCTTCGGAATGATGAATCCACCCACCCGTGGTTGCTTACTGTATGTGGTAAACACGTTAATCTATCTCCGGTGTGCAATATTGGTATGGCACTGCGTGTGCGATTTGGTATGTTGTGTGCTTTCCCTTACGTTTGAGTTTTGCCAGAAGTGCATGCTAAAAGTTTGGTCCAACCAATTTTATGTTGGCCCACCCACCAAAGATTTTCTGGCTATGCTACTGCTTTGAGTGCTTATGCTCCATTGACCTTTACTAGTCAGACAAAATCTATTGTGGCCTGTGAAACTGTTCCCCATACCGTTTCACCTGACCCTAGTTTCCCCAACAATATCAGAGCTGTGGCTTGCCTGCTCACGGTGCTGTCTACATTGAAAGGGAGAGCACGTTGCCTCATCCCTGTATTTAAGGTGGCCAGGGCACTAGTAAGTCAGTGAGGGAGGGGATTGAGGGTGAATGAGGGTTCATTGAAGCCTGAGAATGTGGCAGCTAAATTGACCTCATATGTGAATTATGCTTTATTTTGTCAATGATAAGTGTATAATCTAGTAGCATTTACAATCTTGTTTCTCACTGTGGATTTTATGAATGCATACAATACTTCCAACCTCATAGCCTACCCTATACTTTCCAGTGTAATGGTTGGGTCCAATCTAGGTAGGGCTGAGGAAAGTATAAAAGCTGGTCATTCTAAGCAAGAGCGAGTGTAACAACTGGCTGTTCAATAGCTGAATTAAGGTAATATAGGTTACTGAGGCTCGTATTTATTTATTTTTGTATTGGTTTTGGTTAATAAACCACCACTCTTTTGCATTATACCTATGTCCTGTGACTCCTTCTTCTTCAAGACATCATCCCTTTTTAAGTAGTGGTACAGGCAGTAACTCTACATGGACTCTTGATTGCTGCTGATGGTATATAATGAATATAAATATGTTACGTGAGCATCCTATGTATCATGTGTTTTACACTTTACTGAACATTGACATAAGAGGCAATATCTTATTGATTCCCACACCAAGGCATTGGTGCTGTCTTATTTCAGATACATTTTATATTTTCTTTTGATAGTGGTGATTCTAACATTATACACATGATTATTGTAAGCCCGTACTGACTGAATCTGACTGTATCAATTCTTGACTTTCCTCTATTAAAACTACAATCTGACATTTATTTGGCCGTCTAACTTTAAATCTAAATTCACACATATTCTTCAAGAGTTATGAATAGAAAATAACGTTTTTTGAACTTTCCTAACCCATTCTAATTGTATACAAGTCTGTTTTACAACCATTGTACAAACCAGTTGTAGCCTCACAAACATGCAGCTCATTAAGCTGCCACATACGATTTGGTATCTAAAGTTAAGAAAATACATTTCAGGGGGAAAAATGGATTCAAACCACTATTCACACAAAGCTAGGTTTGGAGTGTGTTTCAACAGCAGCTGCCACACTGTAATACAGATTGCAACAATAGAATCTGTTTCATTTTTTAAGGGAAAACCTTCTGACTTGAGATCATCCCAACAAGTGAAATGCCTTCACATCAAAGCACTGGAGGCTTTTTGTGCAGTGTCCTTGCTCGAGCTAACCTAAAAAGCCATTCAACATATATGAAGACCTGCTGCTTCCAGCCGCTGTTTGTATTGGAAGAGAATATGTTGGATATAAAATACAGAAGACAAACTTAAACTTAAAACTGTACCTTTGTCAAATGACTAACTTTAGATCTAAATGACTGATGTCAGTGGACAGGCACAGCTTGTTGCTTTCGTGAGATAGTTGATACTGTTAGTGAACATGTAGTTTTCTGCAAAAGTTTGGAGGGAAAATCAAGCGGAGAGGACATTTTAATGGCGTTAATATATTCTCCTGTGAAAACGGTCTGAATTGGGAATCGTGCACCAGTGTCTGCACTGACAGGCCGTGTGAGAG
>OOFE01014861.1:28606-43238 GCA_900323365.1 Monocentris japonica | reverse complement strand
TGAAGGCCAGTGTGTTGCGTGTTCTTCTTTCCCTTGCCATTGAATTTCCAACTGTTATTTGGAAAGGCCATAGTTTTGGTGTTGGGGGGAGGGGTTTAAATTGAGGTTGACAGGGGGTTTGGTATGTGTTAATAGAGTAGACTGAAGAGGAGTGCCCTACCTTTCATGATGGCGTGCCCCTTCTCCAGCAGTGGCGTGCATCTGCCTCATTGGGTTCCAGGATGGCATCTGGACACCTAGTGGCTCTGCTCTGCATTGCACTAGCGACTTACATTATTTTTAGCATTCAGATTTGATTGAATTCAAAATTTCCGGCATATTGTTTAAATAAAGAGGCAGGGTGGAAATAACTTTTTTGATGGGAACATTTGTGGTGCATTTGCTTCCAGTCACAGTTTACCTTTATATATCTAAAGGTAGTGTTGGTGTTAATGCAAGAGAAGGTACCAGGTGTTTTGAGTATCCCTTTGCAGCTAGGGAGGGACTAGAAGGCCTTTTGTTGGCCCCAGCAGCTTTGAACATCTAATGAGAAACACCAGTCAATAGAAATGAAACCCATGGATTTTTTAAAATCTCAGATCAATCTCCATTTATAATCCTTTAGAGACCAGAACAATGTGTGGAAAGAATTAGTATTCATTAGCGATTGAATGTGGTGTGTGTGAAATGAAAGAAAGAATCAAAGACAGGGAGACACACAGACAGAGAGATGTGTGAGTGTATGTTTGTGCATGTGCAGTTGCTTGCATATGTGCATGTGCATGTATGCCTGTCTTTGTGTACATTGTTTCAGTGACAGGGATGACTGAGAGTCTGTGTGTGCGATTATCAGATTCATTCAGAGTGTGAGGATGGAGAAAACAAAAGAGACAGACATTTCGAAGTGTGCCTGTATTGTGGCTGGTTTCTTCGAATCTGATGACTATTATCACACTTTTTCCCGTCATGGATAATATCATCCTCAGCTCCCTTCTCTGTTTTATCACCTCAAACAAAAATGTGTGTTTTTGCATATGCAAAAAAGTAATCGAATTTCACCGATTGATACCTTAAGCTTTCTGCTTCCTCACAGACTGAATACATCACAATCCTGTATGAGAAAACATGAGCTGCATTTCCTGCACTGAAAGTAAATCTGATTGAAACATGGAACTCATTAAGTTAAGAGAATGCAAAATCTCAATGACACCGAAACAGTCAGAGTTGAGAAATTAATATTGCTGTTCTCTGGAATTGAACAGACAGACTGCTCTTTGCCAGGGGACCTACAGATAGCTACTGTAGCAACCAATTGGTCTTTCCAAACGGTTTGAAAGTGAGATAATGCAATCTAGCAGAATGGGAAATGGAAGTCTTCTCAGGAAGAGGATTAATCTTTTATCAGGTGCTTTTTAAAATGTTCATTCTTCTTTCATGTTGCTGCAACACAGAAGAATGTCCCATCCCTGCTAATCGAGGCCCTGTACCGTCCTACTTGTCCAAATTAAATTCTGGTGTCAGGTGTGGACAGTTGAAGTGTAGTGGATGAATCGAAACTGAAGAGTAAAATCCAAACTGTCTCCTGAACAGCAGTGAGCGAGCCCTCCGTCCAGAGAAAGCTGGACTCACCAACGTGAGATCTTTTTCCTTTCCCATCCCTTTGGTATCCTTTGGTATAAAGCATCACAGAGTGGCCAGCATTGGTAAACATGAACATGAACGTGTCATGTTGGTAAACAAGGTAAAAACGTTTAATGTAGTGAGAATATTTTAAGACAGCAGAGTTTATGAGCTGTAACAGGGCAAAGTTCTATGAAAACGGCCTTTGCACTCAATTAATAACCTTTTCAATACATGCCAATGCTTGTGATCTGACAAGCCTCAATTTGTGTATTAAGGCTTTAAGGTGATTCATCTATCTCTATCTGAACGGATGCCATCTCCATAAGGCCAGTAAGCAGATATCACAAATAAGAGTGACTTGTCTTGTCCCAACCTTACCCTTTCTTGGACTACTTAACACAGCCGAGATCTGGCTCCCCACGCCAGTGCTGGAAGCCAATGCATCTCAGATAGAGACTGAAGCAAAGACATAGAGTCAAATAATTAGACTGACAGATGGACGGTGCAGCTTGGTGTGGCGCTTGGACAGGACATAAGTTTCTCTGTATGTCAAAAATCCAAGTAGGTTTGTGCAACATTCTTGCTCCACCAAACTGGATCTACATTGATTTCTGCAAGTTAATCCTTGTCCAGCATCACTGGAAGAGGTGGATGTGCATAACCAATGTTTATCTGTCTTAGGCCCTTCTTTGCCCAACCATTCAAATAAGTGTTGAACCTCTCTGGCAACCTCTCCCTCGATCTGAGATTGATTGTTTCACACTGTAATCCAGAGTGTCAATGTTGCAAGTTACTGCATGACAGAGAATAAGATCCCTTCTACTAGTATTTATGTGATCCTTAATATGTTACAGGATGGCAGCTAAGTGTATGACATAGCAAAACATGACTAGTACCTTCATTTAATGAAACCAAATCGAGAAAAGAAGGTTGTTCCAGTGAACCTATTCATTGTTTTTAAAAAAAAAGCTTTTTAAAAACAAACACATACTGCATGGTTGTAATGCGAGCAGTGAATTCACATTCAGAATTCAGAGTGTGACATCAATACAATGGTCTATTTTAAGTATCTCCATCATGATTACAATGGGCGATTTCTACTATACCAGGCACTCGGCAGGTGCAACCAGCTGAAATAGTTTTCTAAATTTGGCAGCTCAGTAAAAATACCCTCTGTGTGGCAGTGCTATTTAGGGGCAGCCAGCTCCCTAGTGCACCAATGTCACACTTAAATACAGCCCCTTGGTCGGCATAGCAACACAAAAAGGTCTATTGAGCTGCAAGCAAGCATCCCATCTGCAAATCATTGCTTGATGCTGAAAGACTGAAAATAGGGCATATACATGAACATTTCAAATGAAAGGCCACTGATTGCACCATGGTCAGCAATACCTGCGGCTTAATGATTTGAGCGCTTTTCCCCTTCCTCATTAATGCTGCTCCTTTTTGCTGCAGTGAACACTGATTGATTGCTTATGCATGCTTTCCAATTGCATCCAATCACCATCTCTCTTTCTTGCATAACACGCTGACCTGTGGGTCATGATCCCGGGGTAGGTCCACTCTTCTGGGACATGGCCAGATAGATGCTGCATTTACGTTTTGAGCAAAACATCACATAGGACTACCACTGACCCCAATGGTAGATTTGTGATCGCCAGAGGTAGATTAAGTAACATTCCAGTAATTCTTGCCAGTGTATATGCTCCCAAACGACATGACGATCAATTCATTGTTATTTTTTCTCCTGCCCTATCAGCTGTTGATAATCACTATATAATCATTGGAGGGGATATCAACACAGTCTCTGACCATGTTCCGCCCTCACTAGAGATCCTTTTATCTGACAGCCACCCCTATTCCAGGACATGGAGATTTAACTTTCTTCTATTGTCTGAGGATACCTTTGTCGAATTTTTCGTTTCTCTATGAGAGACTTACAAAGCATACCTTAGCGAAATGATTATTTCCTATATCTCAGAGAAAAGGAAACTGACTTACTTAAATCTAGACAAAAAAAGAGTTTGAAGTGTTTGTTTTTGGCAATAAGGCCAGCAGGCTGTAACAAAGCATTTGCTGACTTTTACTCAACATTGTACAAGTCAGAATGTGGGCCAGATATATCGGAAGGTGACAACCCACTGGACCACTTAGATTATCTGCCTGTGGACCAAAGGCCCAATGATGATTTTGCCGCCCCTGTAATACTAGATGCTATTAGATCCATGCAGTCCAGTAAATTCACCTGGTCCTGGTGGATACACTGTGGAATTTTATAAGTAATTCACTAATCTAACACACAAGCTAAATTGGAAATTGTTCCATATGTTATTAAGTAAAATATTATTACCTATTATAAAGGTCAAACATTTTAATTACACGTTCATTAAACTATCATGTAATTTGAATATCACACAAAGCTTATTATTAGTGTATATTATTTTTATTATCCTCTATATTTCAGAAATGGGGCAACAGACCTTACTTCCAATCACGATACTACACAGAAGTTGATCCAGGCAGAGAAAAAAGCAACAAATCTCGTGAAGAGTTTAAATCCTGTCACATATTCACTCCATCTTTCCAATCTCCCACTCGGCGCTCAGTGTGGCGGCACACTGAGAACACATTATGTAAAATCAATTCCTTTCAGCACATATCCCATACCAAGCTCCCCAGCTATTCAGCTTCCGGCAAGTGTGGGCATCAGCTACCATATGAACAAAATCATGTTTTTGTCTGATGAGCGCACACATTGATATGCTGTCACACCATCTGCAGTGCTACTTCTGCTTTACTAGACGTGGCCGGGCTGAATTGTATTTATCGGATATTGGGAGTTGTGGATTATTAGAGGAGAAAAAGTAAATAACTTTAATTTTGTGATGATTTTTTGTAAAAAAACATTAGCATTAGCATCGTTATTTGAATTAATGAGCGATTTGGAGACTCAGAAAGAGTTTTTGTCCCAGAATTCTCTCCCAGCTGAGAGAAAGAAAATTTGTATGTCCGAGTATCTGCTACTATTTCCCCATTTATTCCTTTCTATCCATACCCAACTAATTTTTCAGTGGTGCCCTCTTCTGGTGATGCTGTGGTATTAGTCTACAGCGGTAGCGATTGTGGGAGATCCACATCATGGATCTGTCCTCCAACTATTCTCAGTCTTCTGCTCAACTATTCTTTATGAAATTTGCTCTAGCTGCCTGATCTATCCTTGCACTTTGTGATGCCTGAAAATAGAACATAGCATGCAGTAGAAATTAGGTTGTGCACAGTGTGGCAGGGAGCCACTGACTAAGCAGCTTTATTGTGTGCATTCTGCAAAAAATTTCCATTTCTAGAAACTAGTCTAAATATCTTGAAGGTAAAATAAAGCACTCCCCTACTATTAAGAAAATAAATATCTTGACCTCTACCTTATCTCTACCTTTTCTTTAGGGGTTTGTATTTACAAGTCTCAGGAGCGTATTCAAAAAGACTAAGTCCTCCTAACTGGATGAACACAGCAATGAAGTTCTCATCGCTTTTTCTCTCT
The DNA here is from genome assembly GCA_900323365.1 of Monocentris japonica. Classification (NCBI taxonomy): domain Eukaryota; kingdom Metazoa; phylum Chordata; class Actinopteri; order Trachichthyiformes; family Monocentridae; genus Monocentris; species Monocentris japonica. Next base: position 38,098 of record OOFE01014861.1, on the reverse strand, counting down.
CTCCCCCCCTCCCAGTTCCTCTTTCTGCCGGCGGCGCCCCCCCCTGCTGTTGAGGCTGTGGTATGAGCCTATGTGGCAGGAAGGCGCTGACGTTGCTGAGCAGCGTGTTCGCTGTGTGCGGCCTGGGCCTGCTGGGGATCGCCGTCAGCACCGACTACTGGCTTTACCTGGAGGAGGGCGTCATCCTGCCCCTCAACCAGAGCACCGAGATACGCATGTCCCTCCACTCTGGCCTCTGGAGGGTCTGCTTCCTGGCTGGTGAGTCGGACGTTGGGTCAGCTGAGAGGGGTTGGGTTTAAGTGGAGTGTAGTAATGTATGAAGTGTATGTGCTGCCTTCAGAATTTTTTCTGCTCAACGATATCAAGCACCATAACTTATGACTGATTGCATGACGTTTGTACACCCTGTATTATTTGGGATAGCACATCAAATGTTTCATACAGTCAGCTGCCAAATCAGATTGACCAATCAGATTGACCTCCCTTTAGTTCCAGATAGAGAGACTACCATGGATTTTCTTTTTGTGGTGCCTCAGTTGCTTGATCTTGGGAGCGCAGTTCTCATCTTATTCACTAAGAAATGTATGCAAAATCAAGTCAAAAAAACACTGCTCAAGCAGATAGCTGCCTTCATTACTGATGGCAAGAGCAAATTGCTTCAGCTGTAAGACTAACACCCTTGTGCTCAAAGGTGTCCCTTATAATTACAGTCATTTAGCAGACACTTTTATCCAAAGCAACTTACAGTTGACACCACGTGGGGATCAAACCCACAACCCTGAGACTGAGAATCTCATGCACTACTAACTGAGCTGTCCGGGCCAGCTGCATTCTGTTGCATTCTCTGATCAGATTTGAGATTCTAGGATAGAAAACCCTCTCCCTCGCTTGGCTGACTCGCTGGCAACGATGCCCATGCAACGACAGCAGCCAATCTAAATGGCCAAACTCTGTGCACAAAGTCTTTAGGCCATCTTTCAAAGGATCTTGCACGACAATAATTTGAATTTGGTGTTGCAAAGTGTTAGTGAATTTGGTGCAATTGCGATCTTGACAAATCTGGGCAAAATTATAAGATTTATATAAGTAACATACGCATGATGACAGGTACAAAGAGGCTTTATTATTATCTAGTGCTGTTAGGCATGCTTTCCATTTCCACAGTTAGTGATTAGTATGGCATTCTGTCATTTGGGTGATATAGCGTACCCTCTTCCCTGCACAAACCTTTAGTGGGCCTAGTGTTTACAGGTTTCACTATACTGTTCTACACATACTCAGCCACCTATGTTTCTTTCCTCAGTTTTTAACTAATAGATTGTCTGTTGCAAGATTAGTTTTTGCTCAGTGTTTGAACACTGTTACCATAGGAGCAAGAGTATTTCTACTTTGCCTTCACCTCTGAGCTCTGATAGGACCAGTGATCTCCTAACTATGCTTTTAATTTACGCTGCACCTTTGCAATTGTGAAATATTTCGGTATTTCAGTCTCTCTCCTCATGACTTTCCCAGTGCCTGACCTATTCTGTGGCAGCAGAGGCAACTACAGTTGAGTCAGAAGAACCTTAGTTCTACAACTGCATCTCCCCCCCTTCTCTTTGACCTACGTCCTTTTTCCATCATTGCACTTAACAAGAAAAATAAGTACTACAAATACTTCCAAAAGCTTTTTTCCACTGCGCATGCTCAGCCACCTTTTGGTCTATCAAACAAATGTTCCTCTCCAAACTCCAGCATGTGACACAGGCATGCTTTTTGGGCTTGATTGGACAGGAATTGGACTAACCAGAAGCTCCTATTCTTTTCTTAGAGACACGAGTGAACCAGGTCCACTTTTGCTCTTATGCTCTTCTTCTTCCTCCCTGGCAATATTGTTCTATTACTTTCAAATGCTGTGTCTCACATTTTTGTATCTTTTTCTTTTTTCTTTTTAATAAGGTAGGCCTCTTTTATTTATTTATTTATTTTTTAAAGATTTGATTGAAGATTTCTTTGGGCATTTTTGCCTTTATTGGAGAGTCGATCCACGTTTTTTTGCATTACTTGAATTACCCTGTGAAATGATTGGATTGTTCCACTTACCCATGTGCCAGATGTGACCTCCTCTGTCCTGTTTAGAGGTTAACCATTCAGTCATGGTGTGGGTGATCCAGTTGTGATTAGGTAACAGATGTTTTCCTGCCATGCAGCAGGCCATTGCTATAAAAGGAACTAATGGTCCAGTGTGTGTTTTAGGGACAATTGAGTGGCCTTATTGCAAACTAAACTGGTCTGGCTCATTGTTTCTGGGTTTGACCCAGAAACAATCACTGTCCACTATCACAGTACACTGTTACGCCATAGAATGTGAATGAGGTTGGGTTGTGTTTTGGATGGCGTTGATGGTGGTTCCAGTTCATGTGTACAGTTCGGCCTGTGTGCATGTATAGGGCCTCTTCCCACATTATAGCCTGTCATTGTGTGCTCTATAGGGCATGAGATTGTTTATATATAATAGGCTGCATGATCTTCAGTGGGACCAACTGTAAGAACAGAGTGTCATCAACTGTTATCTGTGAACTGAGTAAAAGGCTGACTGAAATCAGCTGTCTTTTATTGGTTTTCCAAGTAGCAGGAGGTGCTGTTGCCAGAAATGAGGGTTAATTTTGCATTATTTTGCAATATTTATGAACATAATGTTCCTTTCATACAATTACACTGTACCTCAGTTGCTAGACACTACCATTAAAATCCCATTTGACTCTTCATTATTGGTATTTTTTTTATTCAGTCTGACATAAATGCCTTTTATTATGAGTCGGAAATAGGAGTGTTCCCGTACTTTTCCAAAACATAACTGAAAAGAAAAGGGGGCATTATTTTTATGGTCACAATTCTTCTATATGAAAGCGTAATCAATATTTTCAATAATGATTCTTATTTCCTTCTGTTGCAATTACTTTTCAAAGGGATTGAATTTTTACCATTTGATAAGCCATTCCACAGAGTCACAATTATGCTCGCAACATGAAGGGGGCATAATCTGTATTCTGCCTAACATTATCCTTTCTTTTTTAAGTGGTCCCCTCTCACTGTGCCAGCCAGTGAAGTGAACACTATTTATTTGAACTGTATTATGGATGCTCCCTCTTTAATAAGGCATTTGATAGAGGTTAATGGGGTCAAGCTCCTTCTCACACTGTGCTAATTCTATGAAGACTGGTAGAGTAGACTGTTAATAGGATTCAGAAAAGCCCTTCTCACAGTGATCTAATGGCTTAATAACACAGGGGAGGGGATCCCGGGGAACCGCAGAGACCTAACCTAACATTAATTAAATAATGTCTTACTGACAGCGCAGATGCACTGAATTCAATGAGGTTAATTAATGCTGAGAGTCTGCCAGAAGTGAAGGAGAAGTACAGAGAGGTAGAGCGGGAGAGAGAGAAGTCACAGACTTGACAGCTCTAGTGCTTTCTCGTCTCGCTTCATACCTTCTGTTACCTCTCTTTTACAAGCCCCTATCATTCTTGCTTTCACATTTAATTTGAACTTTTTTAGCCTCCATTTATCCAGGGTAGTCACGATGAATTGAGAAGAGCATCTCTTGATTTAAATGCTTCACATCCTCATACTGGGAACAGAATACAAGCATCTTAGTATGTATTATTCCTGGATAAATGAGTCATCTGCACACTCGTCTCAACACACACACAGAATATGAATGCAGATCATATTCCAAACCACATATTATCACCTAATCCAACACCTCCGGGTGTTAAGGAATACATCAGTCGAGAGTTTTTGTGTAAGTGTGTTGTGTTGTGCAAGTGTTAGACTTTGTACGTGTCGAAGTGCTAAAGGGCAAGGTGCTAAAATCTATTGCTGGGGTGTTCCTCCAAAAAATACTGACAGCCGATCTCTCACTGCCAACTAGTTGCAAGGTTGAATGCCATACAACAGCTTCACAGTGAAAATAGATTGAAAATACAGATTGTTCTCCAACTATTGCTCAAAGTTTACTGATACCAACATATTCAAAACAGATACAGTGGTCATCATTTTTTGCCATAATAGGTTTTGTATCCTGGTAATACAACAAATAAGCCCAAATAAGCCACAGTAAAGGGGGTGACTTCTACTTTTTCCACGCACATACATCCTACTGCATTTGACTTTACCTTGTAGAAAGAAGCAGTGGGCCAATAAACAACGTCGTATCGTGTCCCAACTTGAAATTTCTGTGAACTTTAATGGACTGTAACCTTTTTTTCTTCCCTTTCTTCCAGGGGAGGAGAAAGGCCGGTGTTTCACCATAGAGTATGTGATGCCCACGAATGTCCAGATGACGTCCGAGTCCACCGTTAGTGTCCTGAGTAAGTGAATGTTTACACCCCGCCAGTGTATAAGTGATGCCTCAATTTGTCTGGATAAACCAAAGCTCTTCAACTCTTTTTATATAAATCATATTTATTTTAGGTTTTGCATTATTAAACAGCACCAAAAACATGCAAGTACCCAGTGCATACGCAAAAGAAAGGAATAATGTTTCTTAGCAATAATGTTTGCCTGTCTGCATGTGAATACATTTCTGAACGTATTATAAACGTGGATAAATGTAAATATATTTACATTTGGATAGTGTGTCCTGAAATATTATTCTGTGTGTCTTTAAGATGAGAATAAGTGTGAATAAAATAGCTTCGACGCGGCAACCATAAGTTGACTGATGTGAGCTGATGGAGGCAGCAAATCAAAGAGCATGACATCCCCTTTAGGTCCGTCCTTTTAATGTCATGTACAGTAAATGTCTCCATGCCTTTCTGTATTAGTCAAGAAACAATAGCGTCATGGATGATAATGCCATACGGTCACGTAGCCCCAAGACTGACAGGAATCACTCATGTTTGCACTGATGAGCAGTACTCTTCCCGATGCAGGAATAGCTTAAAAACTGACAGCCACTTGCAATGTTTAGAAAACCAGAAAGTGAAGGGGGCCGTTTTCACAAAGTCATTCTAAAATACAAGTAAAGCAAAAGCTATTCTAAAATTCTTTTGGCAGCATGAGTGCTGCAATAGCCTCCAGTGTTTTGTCTGCAGCACACTAAAAAATATTTTTTTAAATGTACCTTGACCAATAATATTTAGTTCAGGATGTTTGCAGTGTGTTGAAGCTGAACCTGGACTGGAGCTTGTCTGTCTGAGCTCATATTGCTTTGGCATTTGTAACTTGGATAGATGGAAGATGAGCAGTATGCACAGCTATCTTCAGTCTGAGCCCTTTTTCACCAGCTACACTCACAATTTAAGTTGAAGATGAAACCCAAGTTCATTTTAACAAATGAGGCACCTGGTCCACTCACTCTACTGCATGGGAAACCCTGAGTGGCTCAACTGTAGAATATTTGATCACTCCCAACTGACAGTGAAGCATACACTGTACTGTAATCCCTCCCCCCGTAGATGTGTATTTCCTGTTCAGTCCATTCCAAACAAGAGGGGGTGTGTATGAAAAATGCAAGGGTGCCATTTTCATTTTGGAGAGACCCCCACAGGGCGAATATGCATCGATACACACAGTACTGGTACTGTAGCGACAGACAGTAGGCACCAGGGACAGCAAAGTTGTCAGAGTAAAGACAGCCACTTCAGACCTCATATTCCTCATATCCTAGATGAAAAATCTGCCCTAAAACACTTTTACTGGGCGATGTATCTTGCATTTCTGGGCCCATTTTGTTGTTTGATGGTGTATTTTAACATTACGTCAAGATATTTCCGCCGCTGCTACAATGGAGTTTGATAGCAGATGACATTTTCAAGTATCTTATGGTAAACGTCAGGTGTCAGCCACTCAGAATCAAAGAGCAAGGTCTTCTCTCCAGGCCTACTATTTTGCGGCGATGTTCAACAATCATACAGGGAGAAATCCATCTTGGAAGAGGAAGAGACGCCAATTTCTCCACTGACAGTAGCGCCAATAGACCAGAATGCAACACAGCCACAAGACATATTACATGTTGAATAAGGGGCACAACGGCAATCATAGATCATGGTAGCCTACTATATTTACATGCCCATACCACCATTTTTGATTGAAAGCAACAAGCTTACCCCTCTTCTCTGAGGCTTGTCGAAAGTCATTCTGGGAAATGTAGGAAATCACGCAGGTAGGTTGAGGGAGAGTGGATACAACAAAAAAATAAATTACAACATTTGACCACAAAATAACTCCTAGAATGCATTGAGCATCATCATCATAAATTGATGATATATAACAGTGTAAGAGGATCTGAGGTTGTAAGAGGATCTGCGGTTAAGGTTGGAGGGCAAGCGAGAGAGCGAGACACAATAGAAAAGCAGGAGCAGGAGGACAATGGAAGTACAGGAATAGGGGAAGAAGGTGAAGAAAAGATGAAAAGATCAGAAGAGACATAAAGGCACAAGTGAAGGGGAGAAAGTTGAATGTGAAAGAAGCACAGTGACAGAGAGAGAAAGCAAGTCAGTCAGTGTCAGAAAGAAAACACTCCCTTGGGCCCGAAGTGAGGAAGATTTAGGCAGTAAAGATTTATGAAGACAGCGATAATAAGAGCCAGGGGGCCTCTTTCTAAAAACTTGTGATGCAAGGGAAACTTCAAGTCAAATTCCAGAAAGTAATGATGCTGAGAAGTGCCCAGTCGATGTGACACAAATGAAAGCTTGCTTTAAGGCACACCGGAGAAACAGGGTTAACGTATGCATTTGCTGTACCTCTGAATTTCAGACGGAGGGATGTTTGATGTAGAAATAGCAACACAAATGTTCAGGACATGAAAGGCCGGGAACCGCACATGATCTCCGGTCGCCTCCGGTCGCAAAACGCCGATGTACTGATGTGTGCATTTCTGCTTTCCCATCGTACAGCTTTGGCATTAGAATTAACACTTTGAAGTGTTATGTAATAGCTTGTTTCCGCCATTTGATCTTCTGTCACCACTGTTGCTTCAGACTTGGCAGTGCCTCTGAGGAAAAAGGGGGCATTGAGTTTGCCTGAATGTGCCCACGTTGCAAGCTCAACATGAAGCTGGAAAGAGAATCACAATTGCTTTGCTACAAAATGCTGTTTTAATTTTGCCAAGATAGTCTTAGGTAGATTGTAATAGGCAAGTTTACCACATAATCCTAACTTCATCCAACTAACTGAATAACCTGTTCCATTACGGTTATGGCCTTTAACATCCGGCCCACTCAGTTGGAAGGGTAACATTTTGCCTAATGGGGAGTACAACAACATCATAGGCTCCTTTTACTTCTGGGAAGTGCCATTTTTTCACAGTGGTGAGTTCCAGCTCCATCTTCCTAAATAAGGATGCCTGTGGAGGCCGCTGTCTCCTAAGCCCATGCTGTGACCCCCCCCCTCCAAATGTGTACACAGTGGTGTAAGACTAACCTCAGCAGGCTGCTTTTCATTTATGAGTGACTGGGGAAAACAAATCAGCCTTAAAAAGTTTGTTGTGAACATTACAGAAGGAAACACTGTAGTAGCAGTTCATGTTTAGTGCACAAAACAACAAAACAGCAAAAAGAGAATATTTCAGGGAATTTAGACAAACCCATACCTATTCTAATCAACACATCTCAGAGTGAAAGCTGGGTTACTCATTCAGGCCTGCAACCACAGCACAAAATTGACCTGAAAACAAATGTTTTACTCTTCTACTGTCTTCCTGTCTTTCTCCTCCACGCACCCTCCCTCGCTCCATCCAGAGATGATCCGCTCTGCCACGCCCTTCCCCCTGGTCAGCCTCTTCTTCATGTTCATCGGTTTCATCCTCAGTAACATCGGTCACATCCGACCCCACCGCACCATCCTGGCCTTTGTCTCCGGAATCTTCTTCATCCTGTCAGGTACCTGCTTTGACTTTAAGATGGATAAATACATTACAGTTATATAGTTGTCATGTCACATTGTTGGTCCAACCCATATGGAATCATGAAATTGTATCATAGTACTGTGTGAATCACAAATGTGTCACTAGTTTAGATTACCAAGAGACTGCGGTGAAGCAAATTGTTTTGCAGTCAAAAAAAATCTATAATTTCCAAAGGGAATGTTTTTCATAATTTATGGCAACCATACACACCCCATGATTTTATTATAAATCTTTTCTCCCTCCCTTTTCAAGCATTACATTGCAATTATCTGTTTCTCTCTGTCTCTCTCTCCCTCAGGTCTGTCTCTGGTGGTGGGTCTGGTGTTGTACATCTCCAACATTAATGACGAAATGTTAAACCGGACCAAAACTAATGAGGCGTACTTCAGCTACAAGTATGGCTGGTCATTTGCCTTCGCCGCAATCTCCTTCCTGCTCACCGAGGTAACTTGGCTACGACAGATGGAGGAATGGTCACTCACACGTCACAGGCTTGGTGCCCTTAGTGTTATCTGATACTGTGTTTTTCATTGTGACAAAACAAATCAGTCGACTCAAGGATAACTCTGGTGATTTTGACAAGCTCCTATACAATGGCTCATAATGGTTGCACCCAAGGCATCGTAGGCATTTAGCTTCTTATCCAGAGCTGCTTACAATGTGTGCAAAAGAATGGGCTTAATTTCCTAGATCAAAACACCAGGCGCTCTCATTCTACTCCCAATGGTATGAACAACTTGCAGAAACACAGTGCTTGCCAGCGAACTGTAATCCATCATTGCAAAAAAAAAGGAAAAAGGACAGAGAATAAATATATCAAATATTGTGTGCTTGAGGGTTTGTTTACCACTTCATTTTGCCAACTCTCAGCCACCAGCAATAAATAACAATAACGCGCTGTGGAAAAGACCTGATGTGATGATATAAGGTTATTAAGCCGTGTTTGATATATTCCTTCTCTGCTTCCTTTGTGCAGTAATGGATTATGCCTCTCAACCAAGCGATGTGTCGCAAGTTGTTTTTGATGCTGTTAGTAATGTAGACTAACGGGAGTGGCTAGAGTCTGGAGCCAAGTCAAGAGCCAAGCCAAGTTTTTATGTGGAATTATGTGAAATTACATGACTTGTGTTTTATACGACTTATGTGAACTAATGTTGGTAATAAACCAATAGATGAATTATACAGACACACACCTACACACACATGCACTCACACACACACACAAGTAAGCCATAACTCAAATGTTCATTGTGGATTTGTTTTTTGTTGCCCATTACCAGTGCAATATCACAAATCATAAAATAATTGCTTATTTCTCAGCCGTTTGACAGTAAGATCATTATAGCCGTAATGCATTCCTGGCTCAGATAGGTTACACATATTAGAAGTTCATGGAATCCACTGTTGTTTCATACCATGATATAGAAAATCTCACCAATGGGGAAACAGGAACCGGAAATCAATAAATACTATTACACACTTTTAGTTTAATATTATGACCAGGATTTTCCTGTTGTTGGTGGGTGTTGGTGGACGTGATTGTAACAGGAATTTCTTAAATACTGTATCTGGTCAATATTGTATGCCTTTTTTTCTTC
>OOFE01014861.1:0-11501 GCA_900323365.1 Monocentris japonica | reverse complement strand
GGAATGCTTAATACTGAATGTCTCACAAGTGTGATCATTGGTTGGCATGGGCTTCTCCAGTCTTCTGCATTGAGCTTTTTTCAGATCAGCAATGGGATTCTTATGTATTATCAAAGGATAACCAGCAGTGGGGGGTAACTATTTGGCTCAGGTTCTTCAACTTTAATTTCACTGCCACATTATAAACAATTTGTCTCAATGTTAGCAATTTATTTTTCTTTAACTTCTTCTTAACATTATAATGTACCTTACCAGCCTGGACAAAGGAACAGCAGGGTTGAATTTATGTAGCATCGACATGTAATATTTAGTATTTTCTTTGCCCTCAGATCAGTTGGAACAGTGAACATGCTGCCACTGTAGGTCTACTCAGACATTTTCCACTTTGTAATATAATAATAATATAATACAGTTTCAGACTGTTCTTACTACATTTGATATTCAACTATTTTTTAGTGTAGTTGAACTGAAGAATGAATGTGAGGGTCCAAGCTGTGCTTACTTATGTTTAGACATATTTATCATTTCATACAAATGATTTCCATGGTTAATGATTCATCTATAGGTAGGTGTCCAGCATAACTCCAAAGCAACTAACACAATAAGAGAGACTAATTGTGCCAGGCAGCATTAGACTTTTAACTCAAAGTCTAACTTTTCAATATTCATACTGCTCCAATGTTTTATTCTCTTAAAAGTGGAGGGAATATTTTCCCAGTAAAGAAATTTGGTCTTTGAATAGAAGGTGCCTGAGGGCTTGAGAACTTCAGAACCTCAGATCCAGAGCAGCCTGTCCTCGGATGGTTTCCAACAAGTGGTGATAGTGGTGAAAACAGGGCAGTTCACTCCTTCCCTAAAAAAGTCTCCAGTTACCGAACTTCTTTGTCTCAGTATCATAAATGTGTGATGATCAAGGTATGATTCCCCATAGATGTTCAAATCTTCAATTTTTTGTTGAGGTCCATCGTGAAGACACTGTATCTCCATCGACGTTGAACCCTGGTTGTCATTTTCGCCCCATGTAGCCAATGTCCATCGCATTTACACCTGGCATGCTTTTGGCTTCTCTGCAGGTATCAACAAAGGAAGCTGTTTTAGGATCAATCACTTTCCGGAGGATAACGACTACGATACAGACAGCTCAGAGTACATCTTGCGTAAGTCCCCGCAACCTCATCATCTTCAAACATTTCAACCTATAATCCTTTTATCCTTTGCTTGAGCGGCGATGGAGTGATGGCAAGGGTACTTAATGTGTCATGACTCCCCCTATCCCTCCCCCATAAAAACCCGATGTCATGGCAGTTATTGGAGCAGCGGAGATGACAAAGTGTGTTTTGTGGTGATGAGTTAGTAGGGGTTGTATCCAGCATCTAAAAATCTCTCTCCGTTGTATGAACAGGCATAGTGCGTGCGTCAAGCCTCTTCCCCATCCTCAGCACCGTTTTGCTGCTGTTGGGGGGGCTGTGTGTCGGAGTGGGACGCTTCTACAGCAGCAAGAACAACATCCTGCTCGGTGCTGGTATCCTGTTTGTGGCCGCAGGTAGGACAAGGCTGACAGGACACTACAGATTTTACACACGTGCAGCTGGACTGAAAGCAAATACAAATTCCCTGCAGTTCTGCAGATAGAAACAGAGGGGACGGATGTGACCAGAAAGAAAGGGAGGGCAGACTCAATGTTTAAATTCATATTTTGTCCCTTCCTGTTGAAGCTGTCATAACTTTTCCTGTATTCCAACAAAAAATATGACATCTTTGTCTAGTTTTATGAGGTACAAACGACCACTGACATCCCCTTAAATGCAACACACGTGTGCACATACACACACATACAGTATACACCCATTAAAACACTTGTGCACAGAGGCTCTGCACAGACACAATTGGATTAATTCATGCATTGTCAAGTCTTTCTCAATCATTTATGTACGTATCCTTCAGGCATCTTGTGCCCATAATCTGTTCTTATTTTAAACTCTCTCTCTCTCTCTTTTTCTCCCCTGCTCCATCCCTCCTTCATCTCCCCAGGCCTGAGCAACATCATCGGCATCATCGTCTACATCTCCAGCAATGCCGGGGACCCCAGTGACAAGAAAGATGAGGACAAGAAGAACCAGTACAACTACGGCTGGTCCTTCTACTTTGGCGCCCTCTCCTTCATCGTGGCCGAGTCGGTTGGCGTCCTCGCTGTCAACATATATATCGAGAAAAACAAAGAGACGCGCTTCCGTGCCCGACGTGACTTCATCAAAACCACCTTGTCCTCCTCGCCGTACTCTCGCATCCCAAGTTACCGCTACCGCCGAAGACGCTCGCGGTCCAGCTCGAGGTCGACCGACCCGTCCCGCGAACCCTCCCCAGTGGGGATGAAGATAGGGGGGGGGAGTGGCGGAGGAGGAGGGATGGGGATGGGGTTGCCAATGGGGGATATATCGATGTACACCCTCAGTAGGGACCCTATGAAGGGCGGAAGTGGGACAGCGGGGCCCTACAGTCCTGAGAGGGATGCTGGATTTTTACAAGTCCACAACTGCTTCCAGAAAGATTTGAAAGATGGAGTGAACAGGAGGACCACGCCAGTATGAGATCAGGATCGTTTCGTGTATCGCTGTGTAGAACAATAAACTTGATAACAGGCATGGGACAATACTTGATATTTGACATTGTACAGTTGATGACAAAGGACAATTCCTCCCCGGGGCTGTTGAGCCGGCAGCGATGTTGAAAGGTCAGAGCTCACGCTTTAAAATTGTTTCCTTCCTTCCTTCTGTGGCAAAAATGTGCAAATACATGTTTCATTTGGAGGAAGGGGAGGATTGTTACCAAGGATTGTGACCTTTTAAAAAATAGATGCAGACCTTAAGTATCAAAAGAGTTTAGTTCCAAAATGAGATATACACCTACTCTTAGAGAATGAGTGATAGCAAGAACTTCAAACTAATTCCCAGTCACTTAAGTCTTTGATTGACAAAATACACACTTTTATAGACTGGATCCTCTATATTTTTTCAAAACTGGATGTATAGTGTTTTGGAAATGATCTCTCTGAAACAAAAAAGTGTAAGTGTGTAAATGGATTGCTACAATTGAAACTCCTTTTAGAGGGCATTGGCGTATTGTGTTCATTTTAATGTTCAAATCCCAACTGGTGCTAACTTAAACCATACACCTTTGATAACTGTACGCCTTCTCTGCTGCCATTGAAATACTTATACTGTACTCTCAATGACCTCTTTTTAACCTTACACGTGAGTCAAGTGATGAATATGTGTGTGTGTTTTGTTATAGATCTGAAACACTGCCGTGTCACGACGTATATTCCCGAATATAAAATGCTGTAGATAGGTATATAACAAAAGGGAGAAGATACATTTATGTCAGTACATTCCAATATATATCAAATCTAAACAAAGGTACTTTATTTGTTCAAACTATTTGTGTTAGTGTGTTCTCCGTTCGCTCAGGGAAGCTGTATGGAGCAAATTAAACGACGAACAGACCTTATTAGATGTAGAGTTATATTATTAAGAAAAAGAACAATCCAATTTGAGTTGTTTTGGTTTCCTAACCTAAGCCAGACAGACTGTGACAGTAGGTGTATATATCAATAGAGGTGAGATCATGTTGTATGTATTGATGTTAATAAGTTAAGTAACGTGTATTGGCTTTGTGTTTGGAAGGTTTGCGCCCGGTACAGATGCTTCGGTCACGCTGCAAAAAATACAGATGTAGCCGCTGTAGAACTCCCTGCACTGTTGCTCCATCCCAAGAGGAATTATTTAGAAAATTCCAATATTTTTATATAGTTTCCTTTCAAGACTGGCCTGCTAACTTTCTGATTTTATTCTGCTGAAGTTCCCTACAGTACCAATGCAGGGTAAATGTTGGATAGCTGCGCTACTAGCTTGTCTTTCTCACCCCCATGGTCGACTCTGTAGTCTGGATACCCCTCATCGTTCAGCCAGTCACAAATCACCAGCGTCTTCCCAAGCCAAGCAACTGTGTTAGCCAGCTTAGTACATTTAGTAGTTCAGTTCAGGAATCTGGCTTCCCTTTTGACTCAGAGGTACTATAAATCACTAATCAGTATGTAAGGAGGCTGGAAATCTTCAAACTTGACAAATACAATACACAGACATACTAAAGATATACTTGATGTACTAAAAACGTACATGCAAAAAGTACATTGCAGTGGCGTTAGATAGGACTAGCTTGCTGGCTAACAAAAAGTTTGTTTAAAGCTAAGCTGGCTAACACTGTTGTTTAGCTTGGGAAGTGGCTGGTGACTTCTGATTGGCTGAACAATGAGACAATGAGGGGCGGTACAAGCCACCCAGGCTGCATCCAGTTGACCAATTTAGGCAAAGAAAAGACAGACAAGCGCCCTACTCTGGCTAAGGATGGCTACCATTGGACCATTTTTTTGGTGGGGGAGGGAAAAAACATTACATTTTATAATTACATTTAACTTCACTTTGGGATTTGCTTGTGGTCTGATGCAAAATATGAACCTCAAATTGGTTGTACAAGACAACACGCCGTGCGCGAGCATGCCATTTTCCACACCGTTTGCGTTTTCTCATAGAGGAAGTGTTTAGCTAATGGCGTGAGGTTCATGGGCACTGTTACGCACCGTTACGAAACTGCATGGCAGAGAGTCAGGCAACCGCCGGGTGTTAAAGGAAATCGGCGTCAGCCAACTTCAAGCTCCGTTGAACTAATAGGCTCCCGAATGTTCACCCAGAGTTCCAAAAGCTCGTCTTCAAACAAGAGCTTGAGAAGGGTTAACAAAAGTTCAAATGACTCATTGTTGCCCCGGTATACGCTTCATTGGGCTCCATGTCAGCTGCATGGTTTGCTGACTGTTTTTAGTATGAATTGAAATTGATTTAATATGGCTGTTGGTTTGTGTGTCAGTGTCATCGGCTGTGGCCATGCGTGCTATCAGAGTGGTGTGTCGTCTCTGTATAGCCTCTGGTCTCCCAACCGGTTGTTATTCAAGTCAGCCGAGCGAAGAAGGGGAAGCCCTGAATTAGAATCGACTTATTTTAATTCAGTACATGGGTGACCTGTCTTTCTTATGCCAAACTGCTCCAATTGACTTTCCATTCCAGGCTTGAATTTGAGCGACTCTTCTTCGGCACCCCTTTTCTCCATCCTATCACCCAAACTGTTAAGCCATGTGAATTCGAATGCCATGGACCCTTACTGATATTTTCATCCACAGTAAAGCCTAGACCCCCCCCCCTCCTCCAGTAATTTAGAGTAAAATGAGGGGGTCACTGTTCCATGTGGTCGCAGCGCTAGCCGCTATGCTTGTTAGCATCGGTGTCTCGTTGTGAAGGGCAGATAAAATAACAGTTTGGGGGCCTCAACTCCGGGTCTGTCTCTGTAAACCGATCTACCGGACAAGCAGCCGGTGACATAGCAATCCATAGTTTGGCTATCTATTTTTATCTGCTACATCCAAGTCCATATCAAAGCATTTACACCCAGCAATGATTTATTGTACTGGCCAAAGCAATTCATCAGCTCTAATTTTAGGATATGCATTTGTATGGCTGTTCTTTTAACACCAGTGGATTTTGGGGATCTAAAGAGAAGGTCGAATAATAGACAGTTAACTGAAAGGGGTAAATGTAATTGTAAATGCTATTTCCTTGAAGTAGTACTGAATTGAAAATTTTGCTTACAGCTTGGCCTTTCTCGTGTTAAATAATACCATTATCTATTGGCTTCATTTTAAGGCTTTGTGAAAAGAACATCCTGCTATTCTATACACAAAAGAAAACATGTCTCAGCAAAGAAGACTAATGTATTATTACGATTACTGACATTGGTTTCTCTTGAGCCATTTAATCTGTTTATATGAGGGAGTCACTTCATCACTATTTATGTGCTGTATTAACTCTATTCATTAGATACACGATCAACCACAACATTAAAACCACTGACAGGTGAAGTGAATAACATCGATCATCTCGTTACAATGGCACCTGTCAAGGGGTGGGATATATTGGGAAGCAAGTGAACAGTCAGTTCTTGAAGTTGATGTGTTGGAAGCAAGAAAAATGGGCAAACGTAAGGATCTGAGTGACTTTGACAAGGGTCAAATTGTGATGGCTAGACGACTGGGTCAGAGCATCTCCAAAACGGCAGGTCTTGTGGGGTGTTCCTGGTATGCAGTGGTTAGTACCTACCAAAAGTGGTCCAAGGAAGGACAACCGGTGAACCAGTGACAGGGTCATGGGCGCCAAAGGCTCATTGATGCACATGGGGAGCAAAGGCTAGACCGTCTGGTCCAATCCCACAGAAGAGCCCATGCTGACCCCTGTCCACCGCCGAATGGTTACGGCTGATCGGTGTATGTTGTCACCATTTCTTCATTGGCATTTATCATCCAGTACAATGCAATCAGTAACAATGTGTTTTAAAAATCCACTGGCTCTGCAGAGGAACTAGAGGAACTAGAGGAACTTTATTATTTAGTTTACAGAATGAATGTGAAAACCAGATGTGACTTCCTCCTGAGCGTTTCAATCACCACAGGCAATTTTTTCCTCTCATAAATAATTTGGTGCATCGGATTTTACAAATGGCTGGCATTTCTCCCAGTAGGGATTAGATCCCCTGCTCCGTGTTGATGTCGGTGCCATGCTGTAGCTACGGCAACCAGAGGCGTCCATTAGGATGACATTTCTCAACACGCTAAGGCTGGATTTAGACAGGAACAGTTGGATTTCAACCCTATGTGAGCCACATTGGATCTTTTCTGCTCTTGGTTTTGCTGTCTGTGGAGCATTTCTGTGCCTCTTCTCACCCCGGTTGACTTTTTCCCATGTCAGCATAAAATGTGAATAAATACAAAAGAAAATATTAAAAAAATATATGAGGTAATCACAATTTTGAGAGGAAATCTGAGACAATCGAGGATAAGGGTCCGATTATTAAGAGGAATGCACAGGTTAGTGGATAGTTAGTTAGTTAGTTTGTTAGTTAGTTAGTTAGTTAGACTAGTAATTTTGCAAATACAGCATGAGAGACGTTTTAAAATAGTATCCCAATGGGCAATTCTTTTTTATATTGATCAGCCGAAAAGACTATATAGGGTTTTAAAAGTGAAAGTTTAGTAGACGTCTATGAAAATCAAAGCATTACCTTGTACATGTGGGCTTCTCTGGTGCCTATATCTGATATTTACAGCTGTTCATGCATTGTTTAAATATGTAATAATGCATTTACTGCTTGGTCTAAAACTGGGATAGACCCCGGGCTGTATGAGCGCTAAAGCATAGACGTGACAGTGAAAAGATGTCTCATGCTCAGTGGGATTATTGAACAAGCGACAAATCATAAAATAATGCAATATGTGTAAGATAACAGAGCAACTGGATGGAACGGAAGCATGGATCTGAACCAGATGCTATCACGATCCGATGAAGGTCAGTTTGACTTTATGTGCAGAAATGCAACTTTCAGTAGTGTGTTGAATCACTGGAGAGACGATCAAGTTTCTACTGATATCTGAGGACTAGTTATCTGATGTCCTGTGTGAGCTATGCTCTTACTTCCAAGTAACAAGCCATAGATGCCACTAACACCGTCCCCTAGCTGGAAGCAATAGGTTTCCTCTCTATTTTACTCTGCATCCATTGACACTCAACTTTTTTTGTCATTTATTACTGCGAAATCCGAAACTGTAAAAGCCTCCTTACTCCTTTTTTTATACTTTGAAAGAATACATGTTCTTTAAATGTACTGTTGTTTGTGAGTAATTACACATGGGTATGTGATGCACACACACATCCGCAACCACAATCAAAATTCCAGAAAGTAGAACTTATTATAGTCGATGGAGATTATCTGACAGATGAATTTTGAGAAAACTTGGGAGTGTGAGCAAAAGAATTAGGAACACGTTTACAGCACTGTAGAGGTGCAAAGCGATCGGTGCGTTTGTTTTTCTCTAACTGTGCTTTATGAAAAACTCCTTAACACACTAATGCTGAGCCTTCTGCCATCGGTGTGCGATAGTGGCGTTTGTCTGTTTCAGTGGAGGACTTGTGTCGTGAGTTTAATTGCAATGTGTATCGATAGTATCAAATATGTCACTACCAAGCCTGTAAATACTAAAAGTGTCTTTCCTTCACATGAGGAGATGAAAAATATTTTGGTCGAGATGTTTTAGGTTTGTTTTTGCTTTGTACTGTGTTGTCATTTTGTCAACAAATTACACTGAAATAAAAAAAAAGGTCAAATGTTTTTTATTCTGTGTCATTTTGTATAGATTGCTCATATTTAAAGCCCCAATCCAGGGAGATTAACAATACAAACAATACACTAGGATTCAACTGGTACGTTTTTTTGACGGCTGATACTTTTGGATTGAAGCTGCAGATATCTGATATTTTGTGCCGTGTATTTAAATTTTAGCAAAATTCCCCAAAAATTCCAAGGAGTCAGTGTTTCGCCCTAGAATTGTATTCTTGTCAGGGTGGAAAAGCCTCTGAAACAGCATTTAGACCATCATGG
Organism: Monocentris japonica; assembly: GCA_900323365.1. Lineage (NCBI taxonomy): Eukaryota > Metazoa > Chordata > Actinopteri > Trachichthyiformes > Monocentridae > Monocentris > Monocentris japonica. Next base: position 2,966 of record OOFE01014861.1, on the reverse strand, counting down.
GACACTAAAACATTGAAATATTTTCAGGCGGGTCAGCAGTTTTTACAGACTGACACCCCTGAAGCTGTTGAGGAACATGATGTCCTCACCTCCGTGACATCGACTGACCAACATCCGATTTTTATTGAAAGGCCAATGTCGGTCTATCCGCAATGTAAATATTCCACTGTCGTATACCATCAGTCATCAAGATGAAAAAATTTCTTCCGCTCAGTGAAATAAATAAGGTAGGGAAGAAAGAGGTGTTACTGGTGACGGCATACTCCAAGTCCAAATCTGGATTGGATGCTGGTTTCATCGCCACCTCTTTACCCTCTGAAGATGAAAGATGACCATGCCACGATTTATTCCAGAAAGTGACCAATGGCTCCTTTAGCCACAACACTGGGCAACACTGCTATTGCTGCTATTGAGAAGCAGTCATGGTAAGCCATAATCAATGCAGACTTCCGTCCCTGGTGATTACAATCAATAGGCTTTAGCCTGAGTGCTTCAGGTTATATCCACACCAATAGTCCAAAGGATGAGGTTATTTCCCTTGGAAGGCATCTGAAGTGGCTCAGAAGCCCCCCTACCCCCGAGGACTCAGCCCTACACTTAAGCTCCATTTTGGTCATCTCCGGCCAGGTCACCGGTCACCGAGGTGACCAAAGCGCAAAGGTCAAAACGAGTTCAGGCGGTTGTTGCTCCCGGGGATGCCTTATGTCAATGCGATCGTTCAAAATGAAGGAGTCGACAGGGTGATGAGTTGTGGGAAGAGCTTGATTGATTCGCTGGTTCATCGTGGATGGTTTACGTGGTCAATCATGGAGATCAGACACATATGCATTTGCGCAAGAGGTACACACACGCAAATGTAGCACTAGAAGACTTTCAAAATCCCGACCGGTTTTGAAGCACATGTAACGAGGATTTTCTGTCTCCCGTTTGTAAATCTGCTCACACGCACTTGACGATATCACTGACCTCAGGACCTCTAATCCCGCAGGAACTCACATGCATGACCCGACGCACTGGAAAAAAGACATAGAAAACAAAGACACAAAAACACAAAAACAGTAAATCTTGAGTAAATCTGCGTCTGGCAACGTGGGCGTGAGAGGTGAGAAGGCTTTATCGGAAAAAAGGTAGGTTAAAGGTTAAGAAAAAGGTTAAAGGTTAAAAAAAGTTTTTAATTTCAAAAATCCTAAAAAGCTACAAATTCTTATCATTAATATAACATGGTGGTGACATGGTAGGTGGTAATGATTCAATGGGCCCTGAGCTGGTGGGGCTTCTCTTATGCTCAGATGCTCAGCGTCAGATTTGCAGAAAGTCTCCAAGTTCTACTTTGTCACTTTGAGCGGTGAGGACTTGTCGACTTTCACCGTTGCCTGTCCTCACACTGAAGAGTCGAGCACCAGGGGGAAGTGGGTCACAATTCTTGCAGAGAGAATCAAAGTGGGCCAAGGCTTAAAAAAGATAAACAGAGACACACCTGATGATTTATTGTAGAGGAGCAATCAAAGGGGTTAGCATACCTTTTGAGGTTTTCTTGTGACCTACAGTAAGTGTTCGCACTCTTTTTCTCTTTTACAGTACTTTTGTGGGAAAACCAGACTTTTTAAGGATATTTGTCCACTATGCAGCGCAGTGACAAGAGATGTTTCGTTATGTATAAGTGGCACAGACTCTCCCTTTCCCTTCACTGGCAACAACAGCTAACACTACCGCTATCGCTCTCTCCACCTACACTTAAAACCCACAGCTGACGGTGCATTCAGGTCACATGGGAGTTACCGTAAATACAAACTACTGAGAAAAAACTTTCACATCAACCTCCTCGTGGTAATTCTGAACAGGAAATATGGGAACTGCAGCAGGAACATGTTCACACCCGTTCTCTGGGGGTTGTCAAAAGGCATTGTGGGAAATGTAGGAAATCACTAACTAAAGTAGAAATAGACAAGACAAGCTGAGGGAAAGTGGGTACAATAAAAAAGGTAAATTACAAAACATCACAAAATAACTCCTGGAATGCATTGTACATCACAGATTGATGATATATAACAGTGTAATCTGAGGGTGGAATTTAAGTTAAATTGCAGCCATTGTGAAAGCTATTTTCCTGCATTATCACTGCATGAGTTCCCCAACAATTCCTCTTGGGGGTAGAACAACAGCAGCAGCAGCCATGTAGGCAGTGGGACTTTCATGACGGCAGGCATCTGTATGCTGAGTCTGCACTGTAACTGTAATCTCTGTAACTGCACACGTTGCCTCACCTGCAGTGAATCTCATTCGGTTTTTACACAGCACAACACTCATAAAAGCTCCTGTTTCATATACTTTCTTAGAGAGAAGTGTGGTTCCCTGGTTACACTCAATTTCCCCCAGTACAGCTTACCCAATACAAGAAATTGTATATTTCTAGAAACTATTTCAGACTGACCAGTTGAATCCAGATGAAAGTAACGATTCCCTTATTCATTTCACCTATTCAGTCATACAAGTATACAGAGGGGAGAAGTTAAAGATGTTAAGCCTTGAGACAATTGAGATGACACATGACTTGAGCATCTCGGTATCATGAAAATCGTTCAAGCATTTTGTACACTCATACTACACTTAGGTGAGAGACACGCAATCGCAGTCTGAAGTGTGCGCCACCTGACAGGCTTAAAACTAAGAGCAATATTGTTCCATCAGAGAAAGTCAAGGGCTGTGTCAGAGCTGGAGCCTGCCCGCTACTCTGTATAAACACATCCACTTGGTCCTTCTAAATAGTTTACAGAGACGAATCCACGCCGAGCGGTCCGAGGACAGCGTTGTAGCAAGAAGGATGGAATAAAGAAGTAGGAAAATATTTTGTGCAATGCTGAGCCGACCGTTTTGATACCTCGCGTGCAAACTATTAATGGGGAAAACAGGGCCCACTTATTATGGCACATCCCCACCCACTGGCCGTTGTAACCTGATAAGTAGTC
>OOFE01014857.1:2799-24089 GCA_900323365.1 Monocentris japonica | reverse complement strand
GTAGCCGTGACACCAGTCATTTTTGGATCACCAGCTCACAGCTGGAATGCACCCCCCTGTGGTGCTGGGGATCGAACCAGCGACCCTCCGGTCACGGGTCGGTCTCTCTAACCGCTAGGCCAACCTGCTGCCCCAAAGTGACATTCCCTGACCGGGAATTGAACCCAGGCCACAGCAGTGAGAGCGCCAAATCCTAACCACTAGACCACCAGGGAACTCAGTTATTAATCAGTTATTTATTTATATATTTAAGTGATTCTCAGATTGATATTTAGAAACAGCTTGGCTATGACCGTCATATCAATACATATATCATAGGCGATTGCAGCCAAATAAACAAACAACGATTTAGTGACCGTCATCACTGTCAGGTCAGCGGAGCAAATGCCCTGGTAATGAAACTACAGATCCGTCGCCCACTTGTTGACACGGATGACGTACAAGGCAGTCGACGCGGGACAGGAAGAGGCGCAGGGAAAAAAGAAACAAGATGGCAACTGGTTCAGATCACGGGCTAAAAAGACTAGTTTGGCAAAGTAAGTCGATTCTACATGGTATATTTCAGTGCCCCGTACATAGTTTTGCAGTTCTTCGCAGTGTTTTCAGAACTGTTTTCCTGCTTTGAAGTTTCGGAATCACGGAATGACAGTTATAAGTTTGATCCGACTATTTTCTGCTGCGGAAGTTTGGAAACTCCGACTGGGGGATAATGATAGCTGCAGAGGAGCCAGACGACAATTGGGCTAGTACCTAGCGATATATTTTAGACTAACCGACACTTTCCATCTTGCTATCAGCACAGCCTGCTACTTGTACTGTTGGCAGGAGCGGTGACTTTGAGTCGCTTGGCGCCCCACCTCATTGTCTGCTAGCTACAAGTACACACTGACACAGAGTAATCGGGGGAACTACTCTACCTAGAAAAGTAACTAGTACCTTACAATCATGCCTTGACTTAAACGCTCTCATGGGAGTAAATAGGAAAGCAGAAAGGTGTCGCCAGATAGAGTGGGGGAAAAAAACTAGTCAAGTCATCATACACAGCTGCCAGCCACAGCTACACCTCTGAATAAGGTTGGGATGGCATGCCAGTACCTCCATTCTGCACACTGTTGCGAACCAAGCTGCCCACTCATCTGTAATCTACATCCTGAAGAATCAATTTTGCTGAATGATGTTCCTCATGACATTTTCTCTCTCATAGAATTAAAAGAAACAATCATCACAGATTGCAGAAAATCTGAAGTATGGAAGGTAGGACTGCCCTAAACTACTCAATACAAACTCTTAAGATCACAATTGAAAATATGGACATTCTCCTCATCCATGTCTCCTGTTTTTCTGTAACTGATTCCACTCATGCATCCGTGACCCAAATGTAATTTCTCATCCTGGGACCCAGAGTAATGAAATTATACCAATGTACTTGTGTAGGGGCTCCCCAGAAGTAGACCTGCAACATACAGTTCTGGCCAAGATTATTGGCACCCTTGCATTTTATTCACAAAATGTACAATATCTTCTGCAATAAATGGAAATTTAAACAACTTTCAGTTTTCACACATTCATCTATCGATTTACAACAGCACATCAAACAATAAGAATAAAAAAAATCTTTAATGGTTTCAAAATTGAAAAGTGGCCATGGCCATGATTACTGGCACCCTTTAGAACATTTCAAAGCAATTTTGTCAGAGGAAATCGATTCTCATTTGCCTTGTAATTGAACTCAACTGTGACAGGTTGCAGGTGCCCACATGGGCATATAAATTATCCACTTATAAGTGATAAAACAGTCTGTTCTGCTTCCCTGGTCGTCTGTGAAAATGGTGAGGAGAAAAGAGCAGTCTGAGGATGTCAGAAAACCTATCATCACCATCAGCAAATCCTTCAAACGTTGTAGAACTGGAGCGGGTTGCAACTGAAGCGTGGGAGAAACTGCTAGCAGAAAGGTGCAGGAAGCTTATTAATGGTTACAAGAAATGTTTGGAAGCAGTCATCATTGCCAAAGAATGTGCAACTAAGTATCAGAAAAGGGTGCAAGTGATCATGGCCATAGCCACTTTTCAATTTTGAAACCATAAAACGTTTTAAATATTTGTATTCTTATTGTTTGATCATGTGCTGTTAGATAAAACAGATGAACGTGTGAAGACCAAAAGTTGTTTCAATTTCCAATGACTTCAGAAGATTACATTACATGATCTGCATAAAATGCAAGGGTGCCAATAATCTTGGTCAGAACTGCAATAACATGAGTTTGAAGTGAAAGGTATCTCTGCGTGATATGTCACATGACTACTGCCCACTTATCGTCTTCACAGATATTGATTCTGGACCCCTTCACCACCAAACTCCTCTCATCATGCTGCAAAATGTCCGATCTGATGTCAGAGGGAATAACAAGTATGCAATGCTGTTTGATAATGACGTTTCTGCAGCAGGGCCAAGACACAATGCACAAGAGGATTGCAGAAATGTTGGTTTTGGGGAATTGGAGTGTAAATCGTTGCCCTGTTTGAAAATGGACTGAAATGCTGTCGTTTACAAAACCCAGTTATTTCTGTTGAAGATGACGAAGCATTTTGAAAACATTTCAGTATTTGTACATGCATAACGTCTATATCTGTAGCAGCTCCGTTGAAATGAACATCTTTTCTCTCAGTTGTGGAGGACCTGTACAAAAGCAGAGAACCTGTTCCAGAAATGAAGGCCATCTACTTCATGTCACCTACTGCAAAGGTTTGATATTCTGACTCTTTCAGGATCATATTCCAATTAGATTCAAGTTTTTTTTTTTTTTTTTTTTTTTTTTTGTTCTTCAGTTGTCATTTTCCTGTTGGACTTGAAAGCTGTTTTGATATTGCTTTGATATCTCATCCTAAATTGTCTTGTAGTGTGTGGATGCCTTTATCGCTGACTTCAAGCTCAAACCCAAGTATAAAGCAGCATACGTTTATTTCACCGACTGTAAGTAAATTATACATCATCAACTGAATCTGCTAAGATGATCGAAAGAGCTATTAACTGGCGTGATAGTATTGTTGTGAAGAACTTTGTTCGACAGTTTATGTGCAAACTAAAACCCGTTTGTTGCCACAGACTGCCCAGATGACCTGTTCAACAATATGAAGCTGTACTGTGGAAAGCACATACGGGTCTGTAAGGAAATAAGCATTTCCTTTTTGCCACAAGAGGCACAAGTAAGTGTTTGTTCTTTAGTAATTATCCATTTCTCCCCTGTTTGTTCAAAATGTATGATTACTTGCTATGTGAGGCAACATTAGCTTTCGCCAAATGTTCATGCACCACTTTTTATTGATTGGGCAAACTGTTATTAAATGTAGACTTATCAAGTGTATCTGTCAAGGTCATGTTTCTAATAGTGAACGAGCCTCGTTTGAGATTTCTTGGTCTGAGAGATCTGCTGAGTTTTGACAATGCCTGGGAAGGGCGTTGGCCACTTTAAACATATGATGTAATGGTATTACAAGCAATACACATTCCCTGTGACTTCCTAACAAACTCTAGATAACCCTAGATACCACTGGATGCTTTCATTATATTGAAAAGACCCAAGGTTCCCCTTCCCTTTTTTTTTTAAATGTGTTAGTTCAATGTTGATGAAACAAATAAATACTGCTATATAGTTACAATAACCTAGGCTTTAAGTAGGTAAGTAGACATTATTGAGCCCACACCACAAGAAACATTAGAAATGGGTCAACCTGGAAATTATCAGTATTTTTTTTAATGTAGTGATATAGGAAATATCCATAATGGGGAAGTGACCTTTTCTGATGTTCATCTTGTTAACATGACCTCTGTGGTACTTTTACATGCGTCTTTATATGCTATTTGCACATGCAGCACAGCTCATCCCAGAGTTGGAAAAAGCCTAATCTAATGAGTCATTTCATTATTACAACAAAACACTTTCCCTCCATCCTTTTCTGTCTCAATGTTATATTGTTGTCCCGTGCACTTCTTTATTATTAGGCTACACGCAGTCAGTGATTCAGTGTCAGCTAAATTCCTTAAAATGTAAATATTTCAGCGAATCCTTCAGTTCTTTTACACCAGTATCTTGAATCCACTCCTTTTCAGGTGTTCACATGTGATAATCCGGGGGCTTTCCGCAGCATCTACAGTCCCCACAGTCAGGACAAAAGGAAGACATTGGAGACTCTCGCGGACCAGATTGTCACACTCTGCGCCACGCTGGACGAATACCCAGGGGTCAGATACAAGAAGTAAGAGAAGAGAGTAAGAGAGAAGAGCTCCTTTCTCAGTTTACGGCACTCCTCAGCCCCCAAGCAGACCTTTTGTGAGAGGACCTGTTATCTACTGTGACCAAAATGGAGGCTCAGTGTCTTTATTACTGACAGTCGAAGAGTACAGTTTCATGTCAAATACATAAATTCCCTAACTCTTCCCGAACTCTGCTTGGCACCCCATTGGATTTGTTGACTAGTAAAAGGTCCAGCTATTGCATGAAAAGTTATATCAAAAAGTAGTGCAACGCATAAGAAGAGTGTGTGGGTTTTTTATTTGATTTACATTAAATGACTTTGATGCACCTGCACATTTGTGTTTGGATGTGCGGATACCTGGAGTAGGCTTGAATGAATCTTTTCATTTATCCATGTTCCATACATTGAAAATTAGCTTGCCCCAAGTAAAACAAAATATCTGGCTATCTAGTTTGGGGTCATTTGACAAAAAATGATCAAGATGTAACCATTTCTCCATTTGACATTTGCAAAAGTCAGATACTTGTTTTGCTGTTCTTTGATTTCTGACATATTACATGTGGCTCTTGGTTTCAGATTTGGGGAAAATGCTCTAATACCAATACTCTGTTCCAGCCTGGTATCTGCCCATTGTCTTACACCAATATTGGGATCAGTGCATCCCAACTATGCATTATCTTTTCTCTCTGTAAACTCTTGGCTAACCATTTGTCATTACTAGGGACAACAACATTGAGAATGCCAAGTACCTGGCAGAGCTGGTGGACAATAAGCTGTCCAGACACTATGAGCTGGATGACTTTGGCAAGAAAAAGGTGAGTCAGCTGTCTCTCTCTAAGAAAGTTGACAAAATAAACAAAGGCTTGGTGCTGGAAACGTCATTATCCATTGAGCTACTGTAGCGCCATTTTGGGGTCGGTCGCTTAACAGCTCCACAGCAACAATATAACGATGGAGTTAAGTAGTGATGTGATAATAAAAATACATGCTGAGTGTCCAAAGACCTTCCTCCAAATCTCTGGTATTGCCATTAGTGGCTTACATTGTTATTGCCCATCCCCGGACATAAATGCTACCACTGTAAGACCATAACCAGCAGCTTGAATGTAATATGTAGTGTGTTTTCTATCTATCGTTCTCGTCTGTGTATTTCGTCCCCCCACCACCACCAGGGAAAGACCCAGGCCCAGCTGGTGATAGTAGAGAGAGGCTTTGACCCCGTCAGCCCCATCCTGCACGAGCTGACTTACCAGGCCATGGCCTACGACCTCATCGCTATCCAGAACGACACCTACAAGTAACACAGGCCCTCTGTACTCATAGCAACACAAGCTAGCTCCACTGTCTCTCCATGCTCACACAGAAGACAAGCTATTATGAGTTATTCACAATTCAAACAACGCCCATTCTAGCTGAAACCAACCGCTAGTCTGTTTTTGTGTTCAGGTACAAAGCTAAAGGCGGCTCAGAGAAGGAGGCCTTGCTGAATGAGGAAGACATACTCTGGGTTAAATTGAGGCACATGCACATCGCTGAGGTCTCAGAGTAAGAGTCTGGTTCATTTCTACATATTGTGCATTCTTGTTTAATGCAGCATGTCCAAATAATGATCATTTAATTGAGCTTGCCTCTGTCCCTTCTTTGACGGTTTACAACTATAATGTGTATTTGTCAAAGATGTGCATTTTAGTGTCTTCGGACAGCTCCCGTTCTTGACTGCCTCACCCCCAACCTAACCCTTTTCTTTCCCTTTTTTTATTCCTTACAATAGACAAATCCCCAAGCTGGTAAAGGAAATATCTGCTAACAAGAAACAGCCCGATGGAAAGGTACATTACAAAATGTTCTTCTTATATGCTGACCTGAACACTTGAACTGTGAATTTCCATGTGATATAGGGCCAGCATTTTGAGCTGCGATGGGGACTATTGCCAACCATAGTGATATTCTTTAGCTAGCTTGGTATTTTTAGATTGCTTAGTACTTTATTATCCACCCATGTGCTTCAGTCAACTCTAGATTGCTTGTATTTACTCCATTACTATCTATATCCTGTTTTTAGATGTGATTTATTTTTCTCCAGATCACGATTGGCGGTTTATCCCAACTGATGAAGCAGATGCCGTCATTCCGTAAACAGGTGGCTCAGGTATGTAGCGCCATGTGACCTTTTAAAATCGGGGTGGGCGTGGCATCTCAAAGGCCAGAATTTGATGTTGTGTAATGGAGATGGCAGCCAAATAACTCCACTGGGCTAGTTCAAAATCTTTATCCACCATCTCAGGAGTGAAATCCATACGTGTGGATTTACCATGCTTTTGTTGTTGAGTTAATCCCTCTCTGCTGTTTGACATATGATTAACACATTGTTCTATTCAGATTAGTACTCTAAGCTCTGTCTCTCTGTCTGAACCCTAGAAAACAGTGCATCTGAACTTGACTGAGGACTGCATGAACCATTTCCAGAACAATGTGGAGAAACTCTGCAAAGCTGAACAGGTCTGTCTGTATTCTGTACTATCTATGCTCTGTGATTTGTTCTGGTGGAACAAGTACCAAACCTTTTTCCCACTTACCCTTGCACAAAGCGAGTCAATGGGCAGCAGGGTGGTATAGCGAGTACCGGGCAGCTCCCAACTATGAATGAATGTAGGGTGCTTGCTCACTCGACTTTCTCTGGATAAACAGAAGTATGAGACAAGAAATCTGTTGGTTGGTGTCACTGCTTATTTATAAGGCATCATGCAGACTGGATGCAGAGAGGCTCTGTGACGAGTAAAAGCAAAGTTGTGTGTTACTGCGTAGGACCTGGCGGTGGGCATGGATGTGGACGGGGTGAAGGTGAAGGACCCCATGAGGACCCTGCTGCCTGTGCTGCTCCACCCCTACAGCACCCACGACAAGATCAGAGCCGTGCTGCTCTACATCTTCAGCCTCAACGGTAGGCCGCTCTCCACCTTCAGCAAGCTGGTGTTCTTCGGCTTTCCAGTCATTGGCATTCTGTAAAAGTAGGCTACTGCTTTTCAGCTCCTTTTCTCTGGGGACTTTTCAGAGAACAGGCTATCAGATGTTTTCATATGGGATCAACAAATTCAAAGAAACCGATTTCTTTGAATGTCAACAAAACATATTGTCCTGGTTTGCGTTTGTGCATGTGTTGTGAACAGGAACAACAGAGGAGAATTTAAACAAGCTCATCCAACATGTAAAGATCGAGGACGACCGAGAGTTTATCCTGAACTGGAAAGAACTGGGGGTCCCTATCATCTCATCGGTGAGGGGGAAAACACAAAAAATTGATCGAGGATTGATTGATTTGATATTTTGAAAATGATTGGTACTCAGACTGCACCCATGACTTTACACTACCAAGGGTGACAGAGTAAAGCTAACGGCAATAATTTCCATTGTCGTCCCTCTATGGAAACTATTTTAGTTCTGTTTGCCAACCCGTATCTCGATTGCTTTATCCCTTTGTCTTTATGCTTCGCTCTGTCCCCAGCCATGTTAATTATGGCCGTCATTTGGATTTTGGTCACTGTGGTTTTTTGTTTGTTGCTTTTTGTTCCTAGTCCAGTGTGTTCTCCCGCAAGCCAACTAGACGGGATCGCTCCCATGATGAGACATACAGCCTCTCCAGGTGGACTCCTGTCATCAAAGACGTGATGGAGGTCAGTGGGAGAAGTTTACCAATTTACTATCCTTTACTATACAGGCTAACACTCTGAGAGGTCAGCCCGTGTGTGCAAGGGCAAATGAAAACTTCACCAAAGGTTGAATCAACCATGAAGACATGGAAAAACCCCAAAATATACCAACCACAAACCAAATATACCAAAATTTTTAAGTAAAATCTTCTTTGGCAAACACAAGCTTAGTGAACCTGTCAATAAGGCCACATGTTGTTACCAGACCGACCATTGGAATATGATTTATAGCTGGCTGAAGCCCTCGATCCAACGAGCCCTCATACCTCCATAGCACCATGTGTTTGGAGTCGAGAGTTATTTAGGTTGCACATATAAAATGCAGAAAGAAGAGGAAAATAATTTAGATTGTGCTGGTGAGTTTGAGAAAAACTGAAGGCAATGAAGCATATATAAACAACTCCCCTCAAAAAATGGGAAACGATCAATAGAAAATCTCAAAATGGCAAGCAAAAACACAATGTGGACCTTTTTGATGCTGTCAATCTGATCTATAAAATGTTTTTTTTTTTTTAATTGCGCCATTTAAGAGTTTTGAACATTTTCTATCTCCACTGATCAAATTCTTACTTGATGGTAATAATTTTTTTTTGTTTGCCTTGCATCACGGCAGGACGCTTGGGGACTATTGATGACCCGAAGGATTTGGGTGTAGCTCGGAAGCAATGATGCTAAGGGGTTTAGATAGGATGTAGGATAGGATTGAGAAAGGAAAGAGGTTCTGGAAATGATGGAAGATATATCACTCACAATCTCAACACATACCTCGATCTAGGTTGCTATACTTCCATATACCCCCCTCCCTCTCCGAATAGCGTCTGTGGGGAAAAATGAGGAATGAGACTGAATGCACCACAAAAGGAGGTTATCAGATTCAGGTCATCTGATAGCTAGTATCAGATATGTGTATGTTGTTTTGTGCTGTACTGTACTATCCCATAATGCAATACAGCATCATAGCTTCTATGAGATATGATGCTGCACCACGTGTTGATCCCTTGGGCTAAGCCATTAAGGTCATGTCCAACTTGTTGGAAGGCTTTGGAAGAAGTCTTTCAACAAGACCCCTATACAGTACTCCTCAAATGTTTTTTATTGTATGTTGAGTGTATTCCACGTGAGAGGCTATAAGAGTAAGGGGAGATGAAGTTTGATGAAGTTTTTATGGAGTTGGGGTCAGCTGCTGCCACGTTGAGGCTTGTTGTGAAGTAAAAAGAGGCATATTATGTATGCAGTGTTTGGATTTACCTTTTCAATTTTTCTTGGGACAAACTTTGCTTGTAGCGATTTCTTTTCAGTCAGGTAAGCTTATAAGAGCCAATAACCATTACGGAAGGAGGAAATGAAATATCAGTCCTGAGAGGGTATTTCATTAAAACCTGTGCTGCTGAGTCAACTTCTCAGAAAGGGATGGGGAACTGAGAGAGACCGAGTTACTGCCCTTGGGTTGTAAAAGTTCAAATTTAGTCACCAGTTCACTGGTTCTCAACTTCCAAAGCACACCTACCCAGTACCCCTAGTATCATCATCTTGTCGCTAGTCAATAGGTTCTGTGTTCGCCATAGTTAAGTAACATGGGTTTCCCAACTTGAAGCCAAAATCTACTTCAAAACAGTCTAGATTTGTATGTGCAAGTAGGCTACCCCCCAAAGCTGAGAACAAGAGAGCAAAGACTCAAATCTCTGACATCATCAAGCAACATCTTCTGGAGCAGCTTGGTTGATGACCTTTTTAACACGACGACAGTGCCCAGAGTGATTTCCTTTCTGGGTACGTCAGCACATAAAGATTTAAAATGTTTGTTTTATTACAATCAATTCTAGCTCATTTGGAGATAAAAGCTCAAATGTTCAATGGGTCCTTTAAATCCAATTCATTGACGGTGAAGAAGCTCCAAAAAGTGTCTCCTGATAATATCACAGATGAGTCGTCAGCCAATGAATAATGCCAAAGTGAAATGCCACATTGGTAGAAACTGCAGGAAATGTCAAGAGAAGGCTACGAATGAATGTTTTGTGTGATTTGTTTTGTCAGGATGCTGTGGAGAACAAGCTGGACGTCAGGGAATGGCCGCACCAGTCAGAATGTCCTGCGGCCTGGAATGGCTCTGGGGCTGTCAGGTGGGTTTTAGTAATAACATTTAATAACATTTTCTTATGTTTGTTTAACAGCTCACAGGGGGGGATGCAGAACATAGCAGCAAAAGCCGTCAAAACTGATTGAACAATAATATATTTCAAATAAACTACGTTAGTTAGGCCCAGTTTGAACCTGCAGCGTGGCGCCCCCTGTTCAAAGAGATTAGCCCACTTCTGCCTTTTTTTACATAGTGATTTATTGGATTACAGGCATTTTGTTCATGCTGACCTTCATTGTCCGAGCGTTTTATACATTGGCTGATACAAAGGGCATTATGTGACAGCTAAACAGGAGTTTTCCCTGTGCTTTGAGGCTGGACAAGGTTACTTTGCATTTGTAATGTTTACATAGACACTGGAGGAAAATAGACCTGTATATTGAGTTACGATGGGTTAAGAAAGCCCCCAAAAGTTAAACTCTTCAAGAACATGCTACGTAAATGTATCCCAATTTTACACAGTCAAGTAAATCTTGCATTGTGTCCTTAAAATATAAGCTGCTCTTCGATTGGTTCATTTATTCTAAGAGAATTTATAACACTTGACATTTGATCTTTAAAAACACTATAGAGAGACAAACAGGCCATTCAGGTGCTTGCAAGCTACGTCTAGCCTGTTAGTAATACTACTCTCTAAGCGTCAGTAACTTAGTCACTATTTTTACAGACTGCAGGCCGGTGTTGAGTCGTATCATGTAACTCGGTAACATTATTCCCAGTAACAAGTTACTATTTCAATTTCAGTAGTAATATTACAGTTACCAATCAAAAAATCACCCGTATCCCCTGATTCATTTGCTTCATAATTAGTCACCATCCTCTCACACTAAGCTAGCTTAAATAAGAAATGGCAGAAAACCCAACATTGCTATAGACAGTAGTGAACAGCCAAATACAAAAAAGTTGATATGACTAACATGGTAAGCTAATAAATATTTAATAGATGTTAAATGTTGTTCAACAATCTGAGGTCAAATCAATTATTGTTATATATTGGATTATTATTGTGGTTTGGATGGGAATCTAGACCTGGGTATGAGTGAGGTTTTTTTTTTTTTCTTTGCTTAGTGCAGCCTCTCCGTGTAACAGGATTGTGATGTTGCAGACTTCATGCTTTTCAGACAGATGGCTTGCCTTCTTTTCTTTTCAGGTTTGTCTCATTGTTTTTTCTGTTCTCCACCCTCTGCTCCGTAGTGCCCGTCAGAAGCACAAGGCCAGCTCTCAGGACGAACGCCGCAGCGGCTCACGCCTCATCATCTTTGTCATCGGAGGCATCAGTCACTCTGAGATACGCTGTGCTTACGAGGTCACCCAGACAGTCAAATCCTGCGAAGTCATCATAGGTGGGCGTTAACAGTGGTGTAGTACAGAGTAGAGTACACACAGATACAATATACAGGTTATACCCACCTCTTTGTCCGGGCCTATAAACACCCTATAATGCACCCTTTAGCACTTTTAATCACCACTGACCTGCATAGGAAGGTGAGTCACCCCGCCTCTCTTCATCTCTAGACTGGCCTGGCTCAGTCACTCAGTTTTGGCCATTCAAATAATCTAATAGTGGCTTGGATGCAATGTTACAAACATAAATTCTGGGCATCAAGGAAAGACCCACTGAATTGTACTAACAACCACTGCCTATTTTCCTTCATGGTGCTTTGCACCCCCTGCTGGAGCCAGTCAGCAATGTAAAAGGGGTTTATGATCTGTTTTGATTAATAGGGCTATTTTTAGTGACGTAGTGGATTTAAGGATTCTTTTTGCTTTGATTCTAGGGTCTTCTCACATTGTGACCCCCACCAGTCTCCTGGATGACATCAAGGCACTGAGCAAAGGGCCCATGGAGTATTTTACTGTAGATGAGAGGAGCAACGCCTGAGGAGCCTGATCCTCCAACTAACACCTCCCCAAACCCCAACACCTCCCTCCATCTCATATTGCTCAGCACAGTGCACTCTTTTTTCAATTGAAGACTGAAGAGAATTCAACTTATAGTCATCTTTTTATTTTAATACTCTTTTCAATCCTGGTGCACATTTGTAGCAGGGCTGAGGGCAATTCACTTTCAACTCTGTGTTTTCCTCTTGTAAAAATGCCATAAGAAGGTTGTTATACCCACCTTTATTACGGCATAAATGGGAGAGCCTTAGCATCAGCAGTGTATTGCAGTTTCTGTTTTTACATTGATTCAGTTAAAAGTGAATTGACCCCAACCTGCAGGACAGATTTTGTCCCAGTAGGAGCATTTCATTTTATCACTGTCTAACCTGCCCATCTGTGTTTGCCTTCGTCCTCACAAAAGATGATGTTCCATGTTGGAAGACCCGAGAAATGCTCAGTGACGGGGAAAAAAAAGTAGCGCTAAACTAATGTACATACTGTATGTAAGCACTGAATCGCCGCTCTGCCATCTTTACCTTTTCCTGTTACTGTTTATATACTATACACATGATATAATTTTGAGTGTTTTTAACGTAGAGTATTTACTTTTCTCTTGAATTGAACGACTGATGAATAAACAAATGAAGTGGTTCAATTGTCTGATTCAGACTTTTGGATTTACATGTTTGATCCCTTGTGATACTGAATGTTGCCATGATTGTAGACAGTTAAAATAATAAAAAAAATAATATAATATGCTTGTTAAATAGCTACAAAATCATACCTCTAGTACTCAGAGGCTTTTTTCTGTGCCATAACACATGAACCCTTGGCAAAATGATGTAAACAAAACAATGTAAGGAAAAGAAAACAGTAAATCGTTTTAGTACCTGGACAAGCTTAATCTGGTCAATCAGAACTTTGCCTTCACACCATCATCATCACCACATCACAGTCATTTAGCAGACTCTTTTATCCAAAGCGACTTACAAGGGTGATAGTTAACACACTATGTGGGGATCGAACCCACACCAGCGTGTTATATAAATGAGCAACTATACACTAGAGCTTGTGGTTGGGCAATGCAGATGTCTGTGTCGGCGTACGCATGGATGTTTGTGTAGGATGAACAGTTTGTTGAAACGCTAACAAGCACAGGTCGGAACAACAGTAACTTGAGATTTTCCACCAAGCCCCTCCGTAGGGCTGCCTCCATGAATAGAGGAGGCAACAGGAGCAGCCAGTGGAAGGACAGAGGATATTATCATTGCTCCGTGGATCAGAGGTGTCCAATGGACGAGCTACACAGACAATGGGTGACCCTCCTCTCACCAAGGATATTATGAAACTTTGTGAAATAATATGTCAAATCTGCCCTACACTCCCACGCAAAATAATAGCATTTTTCTCACTGGTGGATTTTAAGCTGCATATTTGAAAGGCTGTACACAATATGGAAAAGGATGCACATTTCCTCCTGAGTATCAGCCATTCTTTTTTGCCTACTCTGGAGGATGTTGGCATCCTGTTGAGCCTTTAAGAGGACATTCTAAGCATTTCAATAATAGCACATCTGTGGCACATCATGGAAAGAGGAAAGGTAAGTTGATAATTGTTTACTTTAGGTGTTTGTGAGTTTAATATTATTCTAATATCCCTGTTCTTCTTGTATGTGAACATCTTATAAACAGTTCAATTCAGTTTTCAGATAAGTTGAACCATTTTTACAGTCAGCATTACACAATTTAGGATTTGGATTTTGTGTTTGAAATGTAGGTAATGCTATCTGTGCTGATGACGCAATGAATTTTCCATACTTTCCTAGTCTTGAGGTCACACTACCACAGTGCACATGCAATCATTTTCAAATAAAAATATTGTTTTGAAAAACAATATTGTTTGCAGCGTTTATATCATTCAATATGCAATAAGAAAATGTGCAAAATTGAAATTCAGAAATATTTTTTGCTGGTTCTCAGGAGGTTCAATTTTTAAAGGGGAAAACATTAGAGGGGCATTGTGTTTTTAAGTGGTCGGGAGGTCTAACAGAGCATCTACTATATGTTGAATCAAGCTTATGTTTTGTGTTGTAAGTTGTCAAAGGATACCAGAATAAAATTCTGTTTTGACACCAGTTAGTGGTATAACTCATCAGCAAAGGCAGAGGAGGTGAGAAATCAAGGCAAGACTTGATTTCACTTGACTTGAAAAGCTGATTGTGACAACTCTGGCTGAGTAAGGCTTAAATAAAATGCATGACTGAAAATAAAGATGGCTCCTCACATTCCATGCTGCAGCACAACACACAGCCAGCATTTTCAGCCCATTCCATACTGGTAATAACAGATGCTGACAGGAAGCGCCGTTAGGATGGATAACAATGTCAACAATAACCAAGCTGATCAACTTGGGGAAGCTTTAGGGGAAGGTGTAAAGCATAATTCACTACTGGTTACTGATCATCTGTTTCTAACTGTGTTGACCCAAACTAGCTGCAGAGATGTATCAAACAACAATACTGTAAGAGGTGAACTACTCACCTGTGCTTTCAACCATTTAAACCATTCAACCATTTAAAAGTAAAGCAATGGACTGGAGTGGTTGTTTAATGATTATTTATCAAATCAAGGTTGCTACAGATTTCATTAACATGTTTTTGGGAGGTTGTAGAGGGTAGGACACAGATCATGAAACCTGCACTCCCTATGACTTCCAATGATTCTTTAAAACAGACCGGATACTTGCAAGAGTCGATTTATGTATCAGAGCTCATCAGCTGTGATTGGACTAGAGAACAGTTTGGCTCTTTTGTAGTGTGCCTTAAATCAGAAAATGCACCATCCCCCATTGTGAGAAAAGGAAGGAAAAGGAAAATCTCTCTTACATTCAAAGCTTAACGTTAGCAGATGTTAGACTACAGTGTCTTTATTTAATCTGTCTGCATTCTCAACCGCCAGGTGAGAGAATAAGTGGTATCTAGTGGTAAGAGTGTAAAACTACAGCACAGGCAAACACATCTCACTGGTATTACTGATGTCAGATATCTCCCTGGGCCACAGCACTGCTTTATTTATTTATTTGCACTGAATCTTTGTGTAAAATTGTGTGTAACATCCTTGTAGCTGCATGCCATATTTACAGAGGATTCAACAATTACTTTTGGGTTTTTTTTCAATTTACATGATTCAAAATTAAATCAAGCTGTTTATTGTAATTAAAAATGTGTTTTCATCAAATGCTCCTTAAACTGGTGTAAAATTCAGTTAATGTTAATTATATTTTCCCAATCATTCATCAGAAACTAGACCAAGACATACTGACTGTAGTGTAGCAGTGTCACTTACAAGGAAAGTGTCAGGTGACATATGAACTCTCTCTCTTTCGCTCTCTCTCACACACACACTCACAAAGGATGGTCTTGCTCCATTGGTCCTATAGAGGTGCACTTACACTCAACAAGGTTAATTCTGTTCTCTAACAACTCCTTTTCCAGTCCTATTTATATTTAATTATCCTACAAGCTGCCATCTAACCTGTGACTACTGTACTGCTGTCACTGATTGCACAACTCTAAGGATAAAAAATGTATCCTATTTACTTTCTAGGAGACTAGCTGTTGTGGTAGTCTAGTAGTCTACATCAAATCAGCCGCTCTCTCTCTGTTTGTGTATCGTTGCCTAGGAGTGAATGAAACTCTCCACAGAGAGGTGTTTCAATAGGTCTAGCAGACAGAGCTGAGGTTTTGTTGCTTTGATTGGTCAAAAAAAGAACCTTCAGAGAACGTTAAAGCTTGTAATTGAGCTATAAAAATAGTATTGGGATAGGACGAAAAATAACAAAAGAATGCGATGGGTAGCTAAGTTTTAATGCTAAGTTTAAGTGTTGAGTTCTCTCTAAGCTACATTTTGGGTTATTGTGGTTGACTCCAGCGCATGCGTGACATTTCTCTCCTGCCCCACGCGGACTAGACTCTACCGTTGGCATGACAACCAGCACTGACAGTTAAGTAAAAAGTCAAAACTGACCTCAGACCTTCTTATACGTGTTGGTTATTCAGGTGGGGTATTCGCAGGAAGGATAGGCCCCAATAAAAATGCTGTCGAGTTGGAAAGGTGCTGCAGCAGCCCCGGGGCGAGGTGGGCTGCCGGGGGCAGGGAGACAACATATCAGATACAGAGAAGCTCAAATCGGGGGAGAGAAACGACAAGGTCTCGGCGTTCAGGAGTGGCCCGACGGATCCAAATACGAGGGAGAATTTGTGAACGGTTTGAAACACGGCACAGGAAAGTACACTTGGGAAAATGGAGAGGTAACGTTAACATTAATGTTTACACAGAGAACCCAATGTCATGAGAGCCTCGTAACTTTACGATCTCTAACTTACCAATACAAGCGCTAGTAGACCCTTTATGATCTCCCCTCTCATGTTGCTTTTCTGTGGTCCACCAGTCCACCAGAAACAGAGGTCAGATGCAACAGATACAATTGTATTAAAAGCATCTGCTTCCACAATATGTTCTTTTCTTTGCTCTAGTTCAGTCGAGTTCAGTTCACTTCCCTTCAGTGACAGAGAGAGAAATATGAGAGCAAGAGCAAAAAAACATTTCTGTAAATAAACTAATAACATAGATTTTTCTTTCCTCGTATCCTATGCAAGATAAAATGTTTCCCTCTCTGTTTCTTTTGTGTGTAGTACTATGAGGGCTCCTTCTATAAAGACTACAGGCATGGTGAAGGAGTGTACTGCTGGCCCACAGGCCATAAGTTCATTGGCAAGTTCTACCTCAACAGGAAGGAGGGATATGGACTGCAGCTGTTCCCTGATGGAACCACCTTTCAGGTAAACAAGATGGATGGATGGTTGTCTGTTCTTGGCTGTTAGATGACAGTGAAGAGCCAGTCAATGAACTCCGCTCCTCTCCTTTCCAGGGTCTGTACCACGCTGACCAGAGGTTTGGTCCAGGTGTTGTTAGTTATCCAGATGGTCGTCAGGATGTAGGTCTCTGGCATGGGGAGCGTCTACTAAAGCTATGTACCTCCCAAGAGGTGGGGTTCAGCCTGAACAACTTCCCTGAATATGCTGCCTACAATATAGGCCCCACTGCCACGATAGACTCCCTGACACAGGTACATGCTGACCAATGTTTCACCTACCACTGAATACGTAGGGCAGGCTACACTGCCCTAGAGCAGCTGCCAACCCACCTAAAGCAGTTTCATCTGTTTATTTGTAACTGGCTTAAAATTTTGAAGAGTCTTAATGTTATATTGTATCATCAACATTCTCCTCCCCTCCCCTCCTCTCCTCTCCTCTCCTCTCCTCTCTAGCCCCACACTCTATCTAGTGGTCTACAGACAGATGCCAGGCCGGAATCTAAGGTATGCTACTTTTCACAAGACATCAAACTGTTATTGTATGGATCCACCAAAGGCTGTTTCTCACCACACTTGTATCTTATCCTCATTTTTTCCAATGGAAACGATATATTTCACAATGGTGCATAAAATAAGGAAGCAGCAAGCAGTGTGTTATATTTGCCCATAGCATGGAGAACAGAAATAGACACTTTTAATTTGCTATTGTCATTTAGCTCAGCTAGCTAACCCTTGTCATCTGTATATAACACCTTTGGTAAAGTCTTTCTTTACTGTATGCTACTTACTTCTTTAATTTACTTCCACCTCAGGTGGAAACAGACCCCCTGCTGAGCACCTACAGAGATCTGCTGTCAGATGAGAGGTTTATCCTTCCCCCCAACATGGAGAGTTACTCCACCAACGGCGACCACCTGCCCCTGCCCCCTGGCCGTAGAAGAGAGTTGGATCAACATTTCCATGGCGAGCTGTGGGAACCAGACCCCCACAAGTACCGAGGCTATGACCCAGATCCACTCTCCACCCTGCCCCTGCAGCCCCGCATACAGGCTCACATACACAGACACAGGTCAGACATTCAGGTCTGAAAAAGTCCAAAACATTTCAATACAGACACTGACAAATATTGGTCATGTAATGGTTATAGAAACGTTATGGACTACAACTAGCAAAATTATGATTGATAAGTGATAACTGACTGTATCATAAATCCGATTGTCTATCAGCTTAGGCCTGTAAAGTCTTTTGAGGGTTGTTTGTGATAAAGGGCTATATAAATAGACTTGACTTTACTAGACATGTTGAACCCCTGCAAGATAGGCACACTGATAGATGGGTAGGCAGACCAACAGAGCAAAAGTCAGACAGGGAAAAATGACAGATTTCATTGTGTTTTTGTGGAATCTTTGCAACAAAGTTGGTCTGTGTGTGGGTCATATAGCGAGACCTGGGTCAAACAGTATTAACAAATTCTTCAAGTTTGTTGTTGATAATATGTGCACTAATGTGTGTGTGTGTGTCCTTTCCCAGACTACAGGCAGAGAGTGTGGGCTGGGATGTGGCTGCAGTTCTGTCTCTGACCAGGGACGGGTTTGGCCCTAAAGGCCCGTTAGAAGTCAGCTCAGAGCTGTTGATCCAGCAGGCCTCACTGGGGGAACGGCAGGCTGTTTCCCAGAGCCTCCGCACCGGCTTGGTCCACCCCGACGTAGCAGATGCACGGGGGCACACCTCACTCATTGCTGCCACAGTAATACATTTAATTCATTCATTTTTTCACCCATGTTCCATTCATTCATTCAATTTTGTCCATTAAGGTCTTGGATGGGTACTGACATTCACCTGTTCATCTGCCTCTCTGTCTGTATGTCTTTCTGTCTATCTGCCTGTCCATTGGTCTATCTGGTCTGTCTCTACCTTCATGTGTCTGTCTGTTTGCCCCAACTGTCTGATTTTTCTGTCTGTCAGGTTAACTGCCATAATGATGTGATCCACCTGTTGTTGGACATGGGTGCCAATATCGACAAGTTGAATTGCGAGGGCATGTCTGCCCTGGCTGTGTGTCATATCCTCTACTACCCTATCCAGTCTCTGCACACCACTACAGCTGAGAAGATACCCCTTAAACCACTAGCCAAAACACAAGTAAGATTACTACCTAATGCAGACCTTCTGTACACTGGAAGTGATGCTAGAACTTGCCTTGTCAGTTAAATCAAGTGCACCTCTATTACTGTAATTTATATATGAGATATAATAGTTTTTGTTTTTTAAAGGTGATTGGCCAGCCCTTAGTAGAGACACAGGAGAAAGGGTTCTGGTGGGATTCGATCCTAGGCCAGTAAGGTTACATGTGATTCCACCGGTATACTCTCTTTTGGCACAGGATATAAATGTGTTTTTTAATATAATATAGCAATATTACTTGCGAGGGCATTCTTTACAGTAATTGTGGGTTAAATTGTGATACAATAGATTTTGCAGTAGGTATGAGATGCAGCATAATCACAGAACATCCTCAAGGATATTTTGTCTTTTTTGCACCGTAACCAAGATGTGCACTGTCTGAAAAGATTTCTTCAAAGTAGTGTACATACGTAAGCATACAAAGCAGAAGACAACAAGAAAGATCGCTAACTAGCTCATGCTTTAGTCATGCTTTATGTATAATGTCAGCACCAGAGTTAGCCATGGCTGGTCTGTTCTCTCTCCCTTTGTTATGTGTCATCAGACGGGGATGTCTCGCTCAACATGGGGCAACAGTCCCCAGACCAGCCCAGTGGACTTCACAAACAACAGGTCTCAGACCAGTAGCACATCCCTTGGCAACCGGACCAACCAGACTCACCTCTCTGACCAGTAGGGATACTGCTAATATTACCTCACATATAATCAGTATCCTGCAGAAACCCCAAATTTCCTATTTTGCCATGCTTGTTTTTTTTTTACTGTAATACACAGCTGACGTCTCCCATGACCTGGGACAAAGCCTCATAATATATAATCCTTTGTAAAATGTCTGATGCAAGGCTTTTGTACAACACTGACCTGTTGTTTGGTTCAACTATTATTAACAAATCAGGATAGTTTCTAGTTTCTAATAGTTCTTTTTTAATGTTTGATGATAACAACAGTAGAATATCACATTTGTCTCCAGTTATGAGGGCTGTCTCTAAAATAGTTCTAGAAATGTGGGGCTGCTGTATCAACTAATATTCCATATCTGTGATATCGTATCAGGATAACAGAGGAACTCACAGAGCAGATCCCAGGTCACAGCAGCAAAGTGTCCAATGACAGCGACCATGGCTTCTTCACTGACCTCCACAATGGCCTGCTTGATGGAGCTGAGACCACTACACACACTGAACACCTAAGGGAGGAGAGAGGGAAGGAAGAGGGAGAAGGGGGGGAAGGGGGGAGCAAGGATACAGAGAGGGAGGAGCAAGAGGTAGAGAAAGAGGAGGAAAGAGAAAATAAGGAGAGAGATGTAGAAAAAGGACAAGAGGAAGAGAGAGATGTGCTGGAAATGAGAACTATAAAGGAGGGAGAGAAGGAGGAAATAGAGCAAGAAAGAGAAAAATTGGAGACAAAAACTGAGCTTGGGCAAGGGAGAGAAATGGAGGCAGCAGATGGGGATGGCAAGGAGGGAGAGGAGGTTGAGCAGGATGTGGAGATGAGAGAGAGGGATATCAGGGACAAGGATAAGAATGTAAAGGAGAGGGGAGAGGAGAGAGAAGTGGGAGGAGGCCAGGTTGTGCAGGGTGAGGACTGCTCCATTCAGGTGTTGGACGGTCACATCCCAGTGGGCAGTGTGCAATGGAAGAAGGGCGAAGCTGGGGCAGCAGGAACACTTCAGGTAAAGAGTGCAGGGGTCCCGTCCCGTACTTGGTTTGACTAATTTATGGCACTTTGAAAGCACACGCTCTCTGCTCATCTGTCTGTCAGCACCAGGCCACAGTGGAGGAATGTAATTTCACCCCAACCTTCGACTCTGCCTGCTCCGTGGAGAGCTTCCACATCCTGGTCACAGAGGAAATGATGCAACGTTCAGCTGAAGCACTGAGTCGAACAGGGATTCCCCAGCGCACCGACACACAGGAGACTGTTCGCAAGATGGCTGCCATGAAAATTGAGTGAGTCTGCTTTGTTCTGTCCTGTCCTGTCTTGTCATGTTCTTTCCTGTCCTGTCTTCTCCTGTTCTGTCCTGTCGTGTCCTGTTCTTTCCTATCTTGTCCTGTCATGTTCTGTCCCATTCTGTCCTTTCCTTTCCTGTCCTGTCCTGTCCTGTGCTGTGCTGTGCTGTGCTGTGCTGTGCTGTGCTGTCCTGTCCTGTCCTGTGCTGTCCTGCCTTGTCCTGTTCTTTCCTTTCCTTTCTTGTCCTGTCCTGTCCTGTTTTGTTGTGTTCTGTTGTGTTCTTTCCTTTCCTGTCTTGTC
>OOFE01014855.1:0-18557 GCA_900323365.1 Monocentris japonica | reverse complement strand
AGATGTGTGTCTACAGGAGAAGGGATGGTTCACCTGTGTGTGTTATGCAGGGTCAGGGGTCACTCATTACTCATCATTAAGACTACATCGATTTATGAGTAACTAACAAAAAAGGCAATAGCCAGAGTTTATGAAATACAAGGTTAAGGGTTACAGGGATGAGCTCTAAAATTTCCCTGAATCAAAGTAAGAAAAAAAACTAAAGTACTGTTATATTAGTCCGATACTATTAGGGCCTCTATATCACTGGGATTAATACAGACTAAAGCATGGACTATAAATTGGCTGCCTCTGCCTGATCCTGTCTCATCTATAATAGAGAATTCCATAGAGGTAACCTCTCCATAAGCATAAGAGGATTCTCTGGTGGCGGGTTACTTATCATAGAGTCTTTCATGGACAGTATGAGCTGCTCCTCATTGTGTACGAGGGGGGAGGTTTATCTTATTTGGGAAAGTGAAGGGGGCCTGCCCTTATCTGTCAATAAACAGTAATTAGATTTTGTGGCCGATAGCGTCGATTGGTTTCTAATCTAGCTGTCGCCCTAGACGTGTGTAATTAAAATCCTGATTGATAAAGGGGCAGAAGCCTGCCCACACCACTACTTACCAGACCCTACCCCCGACCCCTTCAAAACACAAACAGGGGAGAGATATGAAAGAAGGCCTGGGGAGAAAACTGCACTTCTTATTGATCAACTCTATCTGCCTTCCTATCAATGCCCTTTTCTCACAATGGAGAGGCCGGTACAAAGGTTCCCGACGTAAAACTTCATATCTAATCTTCAACCAAGATTCAACCAATTTTATCCTCCTTAAAAAAACAAAAACAACCATTATTTTATCCTTTTAGACTCACTAAGGGGAAAACTAAGATGGGGCTACTTGCACTCAAAAAAAAATGTCCTTGTGTATGCATGTGTGTGTCTATGTGTGAAATTCACCATCTAAAATAAGGAATTAAAACATGCTTGCCACTAATGAGGGGATGCTTACTGTGAATGCAATGCAATCAAGGAAAGACACCCCCTAGGCAATAAAGAGATGAGAAAGGAATGATGCATTTTATCTATTCAACCAACATGAGAGTAAGGACAGACAAACAGACAAACACATGTATGCATGCACACACACACAAGTCTGGTGTCTGCTGCATCACGTATTAGACAAATAAGGTGGTACCTCTAACTCTGTGGACTCCTGCAGAGAGAAGGCAAGCAGAGAGACGTTCAAAAACACTGCCTCCAGACTTCACCATCATCAGGGTCCATGTGGCCAGGAAAAAAGGATACGTGCTGTCTACATTCTAGAGAGAAAGGGACAATGAAAAGAAAAATAGCAAGGGAGGAGATCAGGACAGAGAAAACACATCAGGCAATGAGGAATCCAACTAAGTGAGATTGTGTGTTTAGCTGTTGCTCCAGCCAGCAATTATCTAATCATGACCCAAACCTCAGAATGGTACTATGAGGATGTGAGAGGCAGACAGATCTGTCATACTGAGTCAAGCTGAAGGTTTGCATGTGTGTCTGCAGGATTTTCAAGCTCAGTAAACTGGTAGAGCATGGAGACTGCAGGCCTGCGACCTTTCCTGTCTGACACTGGTCACCTGCTGTCACGTGCGAGGGCTGACCCACAGCAGTGAGTGATGGCTGCACCCTCTGCTTCACCCCTGTCTGTGACACATAAGCACCGGCAAATGCACATGCGCGCACACTTGTGCGCCTACACACGCACGCACACACACACACTGTGCAGTGGATAAACCACCTTTCACTCAACAGCACACCAATCCTGGCTACCTCAACGAGAACATAATGAATCACAAATTAAAAGTGTGTGTGTGTGTGTAATCCAGTGTTTCAAAAGGGGAGGACTTCTAGAAAGCATTGGTCCAGTACTTAATTTGATTCTTAATGGAAGGCAAAATTTCCAAAGGAAAACTTCCATTGGGCACAAAATGACTTTCCTTAGTTTTCAATTTCCAAGACTGTGAGAGAGATTGAGATTGATAAATGCTGGCAGTGCCAGCCCATGCATGCTGTACCTCATTTAGCTGATATGTGTAATTTCCCTGCTTAACAAAGTGATTTATATGTGGTTATCTAAACAAACAAAAAAAGAGGTCATAACCATAAACCAAATGCATTGCCAGCCTTATAAACATCTTTTATAGACTTTTCATCCAATACTGACTCAAAGGTTCCTCGTAGGCACTATTATGCCTCATAGGGCATCATTATAGAAGCACATTAGGGGCATTATCAGCACTCAGAAGACAACGCTTTATATACATACTGAATTATGTTATGACTATAGTATGAGACATGATTTATAAATTTACCACTTGGGCTTGTGTTCTTGTTAGTATATATGTCTATGGGAAGTTTTGGGAAAGTAAGCATGAGAAACTGCATCATCTCTGTCTATGTACAATGTGGTGGTGAGAGGATGATAAACCTATTGAGAACCTATTGTTATGTTAAAACCTATTGAAATGTAGGGGGGGGGTTATCAATTTAGATTACATTTTATACTTTATCATTTCTGGAAATTCTGAAATATTTTCTGAGCTCATTCTACACTAAGCATAAGGCAAAAAGCTAAGGAAGGTGAACACTCTGAAGCATTTCTGTATATCATGAAAGTCTCATAACACGTCATGTTGGGTCATACTAGGGACAGAGTGGGCTGTGGCGCATGCAGTGTGCTCGCAATGTCATGTGTTCAGATCCTGACCTCTGTCATATGTCATCTCTTCCATCTCACTCTCTGTATCACTCTCCACTATATGAAACACAAACACTAAGGCTAAAGAAATATAGTCATATGGCATTCATAATGCATGATAATATCATAATGTTTTATGTCAAGCAATTCTTTATGTGATTGTAATGCACTCATAATTCCTTTATATATTTTTTTTGTGCTTATGATGCCTCATAATACACTTTAAGTAAATCGTTACCCTTGAAACTTAGTAAGAAAGCTCCTGGATATATAAAACCTTGTCATTTTGTATGAATAGATGTGATGGGAGATCAGATTCTCCTTTAGATTCTTCTTAAGAATGTCTCCTCTCCTGATAATAAGGCGATCTCCCCCTGTGGTGCCACAGCAGTGGAGTGACCTCATGACCAGGGTGCCGTGTGTCACAGTGGGGAGACCCAGAGGGAGAGGGAGGGGTGAACAGGCCATCTCCCTGCCTGCGTGGTACCCGTGCACTGCCCTCCCTGCTCCCACCACAGGCTCAGCACCATAGAGGCCAATGCAGGGAGAGCAGCTCCAGGCTCTGGAGAACATGACTCCAATTAAGCTGTGGAAGCCTGGTCCACGCTCCAGTGCCTCAGCCCAGTTGTCCTCAGCAGGAAGACACACTGTCAGCCCAGGGAGATGAACCCAGTCAGCATAGTCGAGATAGTCTCCCAGAGTGTTGGATTATGCTTTACAAACAATTTCTAGGAGATAGGACCTGCCAGCAGTCAGGATGAAACAGTAGACTGAAACAGTGCGTATAACATCACAAACATCGTAGGTTGGATAAAAACACTGCTGAATAATACAAAATTAAACAAGAAACTACAAGGAAAAAAGAGCAATGAAGCTGATAATCTCTGATTGTTTCCTGTTTTGAGAGTCCTGGAGAAAAAATGTGGAGAGTTAAACACACAGTAATAGATGAGAGCGATTGAGAGGCCTCGTTTTCCCCTGTGATTAAAAATGTATGTTGCCACACGCAGCCTTTGGTGTGGAACTCCCTGGAAAAGGAGCTGGTTAATATTCAGGCCCATGTCTGGCTAATGTCTTAAAGTGATAAATAGGAGGGGGGTGCTGCCGTTTGATTGTTCTTCACAGGCAGTCTGGGAGCGGCAGCACAGGGGGATTTAAGGTGGAGGAATCCTCTCAAAGCTCCTCATTCATTCACTCTTAGACGCCCCATCATTAATTGGGCCTGTCGACATGACTCCTCTGTACCCAGGGCCACTGGCAGCTACGGTGGTGGATGAGCTTTTTAAGACAGTTCAAAAGAGTCCTTGCCTCATGAAAGACATTCAAATGACATGAAATTGCATTCATGTCAAGCCTCGCAGGCATATACATACAGTAGCGCGGCATAATGTCTTGTTTCGTGCCCTGCATATCCGTGTGACTATATAAGCTTCCTCTTGGGAGAAAATCACAATATAAAGGGTAAGCTTTGGAAACTGTTAATACATAATGATGTTTCATTTTCAAAACACTGTCAACATACATACAGTAAATACAGGACTGCAATGTAATTCAAAGAAATGCAGTTCATTGTATTGGAAAGACAGTAATCTTTCCTAATAGAATCCAGCGGTGTAAAAACACCCAGGAGTAACTTTGGACTATTATGGAAGATAATATTTCCACAACAGCCATATTTTGCCTCATGGAGCAGAGGATGTAATATTCATCATGAAAACATAGAAAAGATCCACAGGGAGTCATAGCGGTATTATTACTGCAAATAAAGAGTGAATAAACTAGGAGCTGCTTGGTCATCTTCACATGCTGGGGAGACATTGAAATGTAGAGTAGAGGTAATTTAGCTTACCAGTGGTAAGTTAGGCTAAATAACTAATAAATTACTTTTCCATAGGCCTTGTGATTGAAATGCAGAGTAGAACCATCTAAATTGTTAGCTGAGCTACAGTATGTGTAGCCATTATCCCTTTGGCACAGTTTCCACTTTGACAGTTACCCCCCTGCACTGTATAAGTATAGCTATACAGGACAAGGTGAGTCCAGCCTTCAAAACTTTGTGATTTCTACTGATGTGGAGCTGGAAGGTGATAACAGAGGGTGGCCAGATTTGGTTCATGGTGTCAACCATGTGATGCGTTAGTATTTATAACCATTAGGGCCTGTATATATGTCATGAAGTACAGCAGGACTCTCTTTCAGGGTGGCCATTGGCCTACTTCACTTGCCACCCATCCTTGTCCGACTATTTCTGCATGCCAGGACTGATAACCTCTTATTCTTCAGGAGGGAAAAATTAACCCTTACTGTACAAGGGAACCCTAGCTGGGTGATCCTTATTAGCCCTTACTAGGGATTTAAGGGCAGCTTTGTTGTGATGCTTGACTTTACCTCTCCTCTGTAAGCAGCGTTGTAAGTGAGTACATTGCTTGGCCCTGGCATCGATGTTGTTGGGAGTGTGAAATGTGTCTGACAGCATGGAAAGCAGTGGTTGAAGAGCTGTTGGAGCTGTTGGATGAAGGCATGGACGCTCAGGCCACACAAACCCAAAACCTGGCGTCCTTCAGCCATGTGGTGTAGTACTGGGCTGGGGCCTCACACAGAACCTCACACAATGATTCTTGTGCTCTGTCTCTCCTCTCTATCAGTCTATCTATGTAGCTCCTGCAGTCATTCTACTGTGTGTTTTGATTGTGCTACTGCTAAAACCATTAGTGGTCTCATTGTGTCTCTCTCTCTCTTCATACTTCTCTATCTTTTGCAATCACATACTCGTTCAGTTTCCTCCCACTACTCTCTCTCTTCCCCCTCTGCCTGTCTCGTGGAAGTGGCTGTGTTATGGCTGTGGGAAGGCTACCCGCAGCGGGAGAGATCCTAATTAACAGCCTATTCATTTGCGTGGAGCGGAGGGCTCCTGCTTTCTGAGCACTTGTTTTATGGTGGCGCTAGGGAGCCCTGTCCAGGGATTTGGAGAGGGATAATTGCCTTTGCCGCAGGCTGCAGTAATCTGGTCCGCTAATTCATTATTTTAATAAGTTAGCTTCTCCTCGGGGGTGTGCTAGCTGCGCCGCGCCTCAAACCTTGGTGGTGCACCTCGTTATTGTGGCGCTCTTTAACGCCGCCGCCCGCACGGGGTTAATAACTGTTATTAGCCTCTCTCCTCAGCCTGCAATTTCTCGTTTAACTGGGGCGATTCAAACGAAACCTTTGCAAGCGACTAATAATCAACCTCTCTGGAACCAGGGGTAATCCCTGTGAAGGGGTCCATATAGTGGAGAGGGGTAATGAATGCAATCGCCTGAGTGCCTGTGCCTTCGCTCCTTTCATTATGGGCCCTGATGTTGTTTTTGTTGTTGATGCTGTTGTTGTTTTTACTCAATGCGTCCAAAATCATTTGAGGGAAGAAATATTTGCCTGGAGCGAGGGAAATGGATCAGATTTATACATACAAATAAGATGATCATTAGGTTTGCGTAACTAATGGCTTCATTTAGGCCATAATCTTCCATCTCTCTAATAGGCTACGCAGTCAGTAGGGTGTGTGTGTGTGTGTATGTGCGCGCACACGCATGCGTTCAGGCAGGCAGGTTTAATGACTCCAATTCAGTCAGACATTTTTTGCACCGGCTGATTAAAAAGCATGTCATTTCAACAGGAAGGGAATAAAGAGAGGGCTTTGTGAATAGAAGTATTGGAAAAATCCAATATTGGAGATGGTGACGGCTAGATGTACGATGGAACCTGCAGTTAAGATTCAATTATGAATACAGCACAAAGTGGTTAAATGGTTTTTGAATGCACCCCTTGGATACATTATTTCACTTTGTGAGGAAAAGAGATCGCCTAATTCACTTTTGAGAGAAACCAGATGAAAATACAATGTAGAAAAGGCAATCCTATTATGTGTCTCCAGAAATCCCTGCTTTGCATCTGCCAATGACACTCACATTCTGTCCCTGTGGCTGAGGAAGAGAAAAACATTTAGACTTCAGCAGTGAAGCTACAAACAGCTCAATGTGCTGGTTGGTGTAAGCTACCTCAGCTTCATAAAAATCCTCCATGGCAAAATGTCACACGCAGAATTTGATGCATCTTCATTTTGACTGTAATATGCCAGAGCAGTTCGGCTTCCTCCACAGGCTAAGCAGGCTCTGGGTGGGTTATGTTCTGTCCTGTAGGCTGGCTTGTTTAGCTGTCATCATGCTGTTACCTGCCAGCCATTGTGAAAGGAACTCCTGGATATTAAAGAGAGGCTATCTCTTCATCTATACTTCATCTAACTATACCACAGTGGAGTGACACATGATGGCCCTATGAGGGAGGTCATGTTTAGAAAGCTTCATTGTGAATGGTCAGAACTAGAATGCCATTCATAAAGTTATAATAACATCTAGTGTGGAAAATGTTGAACTGAGCAAAACCATGTTCTGAAGTCAGTCATATGACTGAAAGAACAACATTGTCATTAATATAATTTCTCATCAACCCAGCAAAAAGCTATTAAATCACCTGCAGCATTGCACAATGTTTATCTATGGCTGTGACATTATGAAAATGGGTCTGCATATGCATTTAGCACTTTTATCTGCATCTAAAAGTTAAGCCTGCGCTCAGCCACAGCCCCTTCTGCACACAGGAGTGGTGGTTTTGCTCCATAAAGTACGCACATGATAGTAAATGACCTGGTTCACTATTAACTAACTATTATCCACTTAATGTCCTTCCTGGCTTGCCACACGTGGAGCTGTGGCTGAGCGCTGGCCTCTGGGGCTGCCTGGGGCTCGTTCAGGGCCATGGCTTTTCAAAGCCCGTTCTGCCATCTGCTAGACCAGCGGCCCTGCTCCCCTTCTCAGGCTGGCGTGGCTGCAGCTGGGGCGGCAGAGGCCTGTGACGCTCCCACACCCAGGTGTTTACCACAGCCTCATGCATATGGATAGAGATGCTATAGTTCGCTGATAGCATATGTGTGAGCTGACTGCACAACCCTTAACAAACGTACTGCTATGTGGACAGTATTGCTCAATGCTGTTGGTGCACAAGGAGGCGTTTCCTTATTGGTTTTTCCTTGTATGGATATATCCCATTTGACACTCTTCTGTGTGAGGTTGTACTGATCAATAATATCAGCCGATGTTTTTTAAGGAATTGCCAGTGTGGCCATGCTCAGCCCTGTGGCTCCACCATGTGCAGTGCTGCCCACCTTAAAGCTGCTCAACTTGGCATGACTGGCTTCTAATGAGTGGTCCCTCCTCTCATCACACAGTCCTGAGTCCCTCCCTCCCGCATTCATCAATTCTCATTAGGGAAAATCATCATGTGGAATACAAACTTTTGGCCAATATTCATCACTGTCAGCCCTCATCCATAGCAGCACAATGACAGGCGCTGGGAGTGCCTGAGTAGCACTGACTTAGCTCTTTTATTCCCTAATCTCACCCTCCGTGCTTGTGGAGCCCAAGCAACTCTCCGCAGTGCACACTCCCTGACAGCAATTACTTTATGCAAAAAGAGTAGAGGAGTTCAGTGAGTGGCGTGAGTGAGAATAAGCCTCCTCTGAACACTGACTGTTGGCAGGCTACAGCATTCCAATAGGGCCTACTCACTTCCCATGGGCACCAAAGGGCAGCGAGGGGGGTGGCATATGGGTGGAGGACAGCTTTGTAGCACTGTGACAGGGGTTTTGTTGTGACAGTGCTCATTCCAGCATCATTCATATAACCTCTGTTAAATTATTACATAATTACAAGACTTCATTATTACTGAATGTAGCTCCTACCTAACAGTGCATTAGTACAGACTAGAGCAAGTACCTCTTTGTTTTTGCCTTAATCTCTTTCAAACAAGATGTCAAAAAACTCTTATTCCCTAGTGAACTTGTAATAGGAACTCTCACAGTGCTCATTCTTAACAATTAATTTATGATATATGATGATAACTTAAATCACGCCTGCACCTTCCCATCTACCTTTTAGGATGTTATCTACGTCACAGACAGATTGCCTTCGCCAGCAGTGTGTTCCCCCTTCTATAAAAATAGCTTGTGCGTGTCATTCTCATAAAGGCAGCAGGATCAATACATTCATTCCCATTTCAGCTGCTCTGCCCTCTCTGCCCACCCCCGCCCAAGAATAGGACAGCTTGCAAAACCCAGCCGCCATGTCAGCTAATCACAGCCCTATTGCTTCAGTCATCCATGCCCCATCGTTGGCCCACACCGGCTGCCTGCCCAGCACAGCCAGAGATTTACCCAGAGGTCAATGGGCTGGCCAGCCTGTCTCAGTCCAACCTCCCCTCCTGCCAGGTGGATCAGAGGGAGGCTAGCGGTTCGCCTCTCTGCTGAGAAAATGAGATCACACCACCACAATAGGGGGGCTGCCTTTGGAGGACCTTCATTCCAGGCTACAAGATAATAGCGGAAAACCATTTGCATCAACTATGGGGACATTATAATAAATCAGACACTGTGATAAATTCTCTTAATGCTCAGCACTAACAGGTGTTAACAACAGACTCTCAATTATTGTCATTCAGCCATAGCTACAGAGCTGGAGAAAGCTTCTGTGTTTTGTTATGTGTAAATTAGTGGCCGCTATCACATACAATGTTCTTCAGGCACCTTTTCAAATACTGTGTGATGTAGACCTAAACTGCACAACTGATAAAAGGAAGTCCTGTCATTTTGGAGACATCAAGCCAGCACAGCTTCCCTTTCCCCCCAAAAAACATTATTGACTACACTGTACACTATGGAGCATATACAGTATATAGTGTAACATTGTGTTAAATCACTTTAAAGCTATTCTACTACACTGTTCGCACTGTTTCCTATTCCCAAGACCATCATAAAAATTTTAATAAAAGCATTAAAATCTAGTCTTTTCTCTCTCTAAACTATAAACATCTATGTGGCCTATGTTTAGAATCAGAAATGTTATCATCACAAATAGAAATGTTTTAGTGCTACAACATACACCCGTAAAACTGGGTCTAAAACAGACAAAGAAACAGAAAATAGCGCAGAACCACTATTGAGACAAGACTTAAGAATTATATACTGCTGGAGTGTATATATCATATGTAAGATTCTTCTGTATACACACACACACACACACACACAGCTTACAGATGAAGGTTGCATGGGGAACCTTGGAGGGCAACATATGATGCCCTGAGGCAGTGTCTCTGTGGTTGAGGCATCAGTCACTTCCCTGAGGGCTGCCAGTGAAAACATAAACAAACAGCATTCCCACTCTGCAGGGGGGTGTTCATGTCAAACTACCATTGACAAATTATGCAATATAAAGTGGGGGGTTTTAAAAGTGTATTTCACTGTTGATTTTTAGTTGGACATTGTTTTAATAAGCAAAGACAATTTGATTGGGGGAAATGGACACTGCAGTTTAATCCTGAGCAGTGGTCTTTGTTCCCCTCCAGTCAGGCCTTCTGCCACTGCTGCATCTTATTGAGATGGGGAAATATCCCAGGATGGTGGCTGGATGCTCACAAGGGGCTTTCTCTATGGGAATGTCTGCACTGGAGCCTGTCATAACAGCCCATGGCTATGGCCTGTAAATCCAACACACACACACGCAAGCGCACACGCACAAACGAACAGATACACATACACACATACATACATGTACGTACACACACACAGTCAAATGCTTCTGCATGATCTAACATGCATCTCAAAGGAGCATGTGCACCAGTGCACACGCACTCACACACACACTTATACCTGGCCCAGGTCCTTTCTCAACTTTTTCTGGGTGTGATTGATGGATGGCAGAATGTCCCTGAGGGACTGGTGATTAAACAGGAAGTAGGGAAAGTCAGAGCAGAACGGGAGCTGGCTGACCCCTCCTTCTCAGCCACTCACTGATCTGCTGCTACAGAGACTAGAAGAGAGGAGGGAAAGAATGAAAGGGAAGCATGGATTATCAATAGAGTCAATATGGCATTGTGTTACATGTGCTCTCTGACCTAAGCAGGGTTTCTAGCTCTGATAGCCTTATTGCGATGTCCTCACATCAGGATCCAGCAGGGCTAATGTTTGAATTCATCTGTATTCAACAGCTAGATGTTTTGATTTTTATCTGTGTGCTTATCAGGGGTTTTTGGAGCCAATAATGCTCTGATTGGAGGGTTTGAGATTCATTAACTAGCGTACCACTGAACCATATCGCATGATGATGATTGGAAGCTGTGGAATTTCTCTTGAAAGAAAAGATTCAAATAATTTTGACAAAGATTGTTTCAAATGTTTAATTGAGCAAAGGATGTTTGATGCATGTATATATATTTATTAAATTCACAATCTCTTTCATCAGATGTCTCACTTTATCAAAGCATTATCTCTTCATTCCTAATTATACTTCTAGTCACTCAGTCAGTGAAAAGCTTGTTTGGTTCTATACAGTAACACTAGTGAGCTGAAGTCTCTCTCAGAACTGCTACCTTAATTCATCTCCAGCATTCCACGTTTAATTTTTAGCCACGGCTGCCCACGGGGACTTTAACCCTTTCTGCTGTCTCATTTTAATCGGATGCTTTTTTGTTAAATGTTTAACTTAAATTGGGAGCCTCATAAATATTCCAAATCACTCGCTCTGTGTTTGATGAGGAAATGAGCCTCGTACCCGCCGCGATTCCCCAGGCAACGAGGAGAAGAAAAAAAATCCCTACAACTTAACTCTTGGAACTAGACCTGTGTGCCGCTCTGACAGCCTACATTAGCAAGCAGCAAATTGTTTTAACAATGTGAGGGCCGCCTTTGTGTCGAGATAATGATGATATCTCTTTTCTGTGGCGCTACATGCTACTGAGGTAATCATAAAGGTCTCCTCTGTTACCACTGCCTGGGAGCACCTTTTATGGTCTAAAGGGACAACAGCTTGTGCTGAATATGAATCTGAATCAAACTGCAACACAATACATGCATGTGCCATGATGATCCCAGGTAATGTTGCAGCGTGTTCTCTGAGAGGGCTTGGTTTCTGTCGGATCAGATGCTTCAAGATTTTTCTAAGACTAAATGTATTTCTTTTGAACTTTAATTGCATGTGTAACTCCTCAGAGGGAGTGCAGTGCATAGATATAGTTAATATTGTAGCTCCCTAGCAAGGGTCAAGCAGGTCCTTTGAGTCAGTCAGGTAGGCCAGGGCCTCTCTCTCTTTCTCTTTCTCTCTCCCTCTCTCTCTCTCTTTCTCTTTTTCTGTCTCTCTTTTGCTCCCTTGGCTCTGTGGTCATTAATCTTCCAGCCAGGTGCTGAGGACCCTGACCCTCTGCTCCACTTCCTCTATTAGCACCATGACAACTCCACTGTAAGGTTCATATACCCAACAGTATCTCTATCCCTCTTTCACCCACCACCACCTCAACTGGTCTGGAAACTACCCTTCACTCCACAAGGCTACGGTTACCCTGGTTTCAGTGCGGCTTTTAGCATCCAATCATGCCAGGATGCATTAAGTGGTCCAAAGAAATCAGTGTGGACGTGTGGTGATGTAATCTCAGAAAATCCAAGCTCAAAAATCTGCAGCAAAATGACAAGTCTAACTGTAGCTACCTGTACTCTATTTAGAGAAATATGCCATTTTCCTACAGTCCCAAAGGAACACTAGGCTCTATGTTTTCCATAGAGTGACAATTCACTTTGCACTAATACAGTAGACATTGCTCCCACTGTATGTGATAACACTACACCAGTGTAATGATAATGCAACAAGACCAAGATTGCTCCACCCGAGAATAATACACCAACTCCATTTTAAACACTGGCTGTGGAGACCTGCGTCTTCGTCAGTGTCTCTGGACTCGTCCCAGTCAGGGTTGTGAATCTGTTGCATGTTCTGGGGTCGCGACCCCACCACCGATGCTGCCTCCTCTAAAGAGTTTCAGTTTCACACCAGAGGAAGCCCCCGATTCAACAGCTGGACTGTCGCTCATGCACACACACACACACTCTCGCTCAAGTCACACAGACATAAACCTGCTCAAGTGCACACTCTCAGTTGTTTTACATATGCAGCACTGCTCTGCTTCCTCTCTCCGGCTGCCATACGCCCAGGCCCAAGGCAAAGGAAAACACAAATGTCACTCAGGATGGGGAAAGGTTACAGGGAAGCCAAGCGCTAGATACTGTTAATTTGTTCCCCGGGGTTCAAGGAGTAGACCAGCAGCGTGATCTCGCTTCTCTAACTCATGAGATATTTCTAAAATACCAACTCCTGCTGCAGTCTACTGTCCTCCGTGAAAGAGAAAAAGAAAAGACAAACTAACTTCATGACATGGTGAGTTAGTCGCTGCAGGCAGAACTGAATTACCAACGCCCAAATTGACACAGGCAACATCTTTTTGTGATTTTGTGATTATATCAGTGCTCGTTTTAACATCTGCAAATGAGCAATCTTTTAGGAATAACCCACCAAATAATATCTTTCTATTTTGGTACATTGTATGCTGCAGTCCCCTGTATATTACAGAACCAATAGACATGCCATTACATCAGATCCTGTGTATTGGTGAAGGTATATATAAAACAGACAGGAAGATGCAGAGGGCTGAAGGTTATACTTTGCTAAAATAGTTATATGACTACTTAAACAGTCAATAATTATTATCCATGTCCTTTTGGGAGTGCTGGTACATGTAGGGGTGTGTGTATTCCTGGTGGTCCCATCCAGACTGTGTGTCTGACTTTCAACGTGTCTCTCCTCCCCATCTCACTGAGGTCACCCCGTTGGTATCGCAAGCGCAGCAGTCACATTGTGCTTCAATGCAGACAGATTGCTTATAATAACCGTTAGAGACCTTTCATTTTTCCTTGTCAGCGATTTGCAGGATAATTTTGGCACCCTTTAAGGATTCAACTCCCCTAATAAGAGGATAAAAATAAACAAGCTAGTTGTTGAAGCACTATATTGGGATGGCATAATCCTATTTACAAGTCTGAACGCACTCTGGCCAATAAAATCAAACCCCAGCAACATGGTTATATGTGGCAATTTTCACTATTTTTAAAACAAGAAATGACTGAGTGCAAGGCTTTTAGAGTGCCAGGATTTACTAAATGGATGAAACGTCTCTTTCCAAATTACATTACTAAAGACCTACAGGGAAAAATGCTCAGTCAATTCATGTACCATAACAAAAATTAGGCACAGAACACGTACATTTATTTTTGGGTCAGCTATTGACCACTTTGATAACTGATTACATTAGAAGTCTATTTTCATTTGCTATAGAGCTGTTTAAAAACAAGTTTCAAATTCTGCAGATGTGGAGCATATCGATTCCCCCAGTGAGATGTACAAGTGCTGGTGCTTCACTGTCAGCCCCGTCCGGCCATCAGACCTGACAACCACATCACAGTCCTGTCACTGTACATTGCATGACTACATACAGTATATTCTTTTAATTTTAATGAAAAGGAAAAAAGAAAATGTGCTATGTGCGTGAAAGGGAGACAGTAAGCCATAGTGAGTTTAAGCTTAAGACAAATATCGTTAAAAATATATATACGCGATATATGAAAACAGAATGCAAGTATTGTAGAATGAGTAGGGTGACTTAATCAGAGGCGGCTGAAGGACAGAGGTTGAAGGAGCAAAATAATGTGGGTTCTGCCTTGAGTGAGATGGACATTTAAAAACATAGCTGGAGATCAATACACACAGGGCTATCTCTGTCGATAAGATCTACCCATTACTGTCTTCAAACGTCCACACATTTAATTCTGCTGGCTGATTAAAATAGCTCATTGCTCAATCAAACAGATCTAGGTCCAATCCAACAGAGTTTTCTCTTTGCAAAGCAAATGCAGTAGTCAATGGACCAACATTGTGACAGCTGCCTCTTTATAAATATGAATTATAATATCGACACAATATATAACTACTTGTTAATAATATGTGGAGATAACCTATAAAACGGTGAGGCAAAAATGGAGTTCATTCAGGGGCAGTGAGACTGGCAAAAAAATAAACTGGAAATGTGTGACATTAATTCTGGGCCTCTATTTACCCCATTTCCTATACTCTCTTTATGTATCTAATATTTCTAATTTACCACCGTCCAGAAAAAGTGACACAAGAAGCCATAAATTCCCTTCTAATTCCAAATAATTCCGATTACATGGACGAGTAGTTTTCAATCAGAAAGATAATCTGGATGATAGATGGTGGGATAATTGGCTGTCTCTGCCACGTAAATATTGTGTCGTTCTATTAATCTTGCCGAATGAAGTGTCAAGCTGTCACTCATTCGTCAAACTGAATTAGGAAATATAACGAATAAATAAATGCATGCGGGTGGCGGTGGCTGTGTGCGTGTGTGTTTGTGTTTGTGTGTGTGTGTGTGTGTTTGTGTTTGTGTGTGTGTGTGTGTGTGTGTGAGAGAGAGAGAGAGAGAGAGAGAGAATGAAAGAGAGAGTCAAATGTAAAAAAAAAAGGATGTACATAGAGGCAGAGGATGGAGAAAGGACACCACTATCAGTTCTAGCTCTCCTTCAGGAAGCATTCAGTATAAAATCATCTGGAGTATTACACATCTTAAAACATTACTGTGTAACTGTACCCTGTGCTTAATCTTGCCAAAGGCATTTTTATCAGGACGGATACCCTCAGAATTACATTGTATTTTCTGTCCCAGGGTCCATATCTGTCACATGTCAAATCACTCTGAAAGGCAGCTCCCGTCGCTGAATGTTTTACCCCACCATCAGGTGAATATCCAAGATTGTTTCTAGCCTCAGAAGAAGAAAGGTTATTTGTTCAAATGAACTCACAAGGATAGTCACACAGCAATCTGGTAATATACAGTATAATATATGTATAACTCATGTTTACTGAGACTTGGATGCAAAGTAGATTAAACACGTAGCCACTCAAGTATTTTTAACATATCATATAATTCATTTGTAAGAGGCAATATTTTTTCCCTATCGTTCCAAAGGTAATAAATATCTCATCTACTCTTTTAACCTGTAAGAGAGGAAGATAAAAAAATCAACCAGTGACATCCTCTTAATTTAATTTATAAAGATCATAATTAACGACCTGCAGGCTGCAGGAGACCCCATTTCAGACTGGAGACAGAAAGGGCCTCAGCCATAAGAATAAAAATGAAGTTTTCATTGAATTCTGAATTAAATCTCAAATATCAGTAACTTAAAAGAAAAGGTCAACTCTAATGGAGTTCCTCCCTGCTTTTTAATATCTCATAATTCTCTTTAAGGGGTCTACCTGGCGTGACGTGGGCCACTAATTGTGGCTGATTAATTAATGAAACCATCAGGTGTTTGCAAAGGCAAACAAAGAGCCGGGCTCTCCTAAATCATCAGTGCCCTTCGACATGGTTATTACGCGGCGGCAGGTGAACCCCGGGCCTGACGCGTGACAGATTAGATCTTCTCAGAGGATGGGCTGTCCATTTATCTGCCTGATAAACTCAGAGCCTCTCTCCATTTTCAATCATCAGAAAGGAAATGAGATTAACAATCTAATGATGCCAGTGCGCACACAAAGACACACACACACACACACACGCACACACAAAACAATACTCTTAAGCAACTCTTCATTTATCGTAGCTTTGATTATGAGCTAAGGAAAAAACATCTACAACGATATAATGATGTATGATCAAAATATTATCACGATATATCAGAAAGCAGGAAGCTTTTTTATTTGACCCATTCTCTCCATTTCCATTCTCCCTGCTCTGCTGTGTTCCTGTTAAATCACCCAGCGCAGCATGGGCTCACGCTATGCCAGAGAGGTCCAGGTCATTTCACAGCTCCCATACCTCAGACCGAAATTTACAGTGCAGGGCTGGTGTGCCCCGCTGCACTCTCCCGGTGGGTTAGCCCCTCCCCTGCGGTCCCTGACACGCATAGCAAGCATCCCAGCCCTCGTAAAGCTGACATCTTCACTAAACTATGCTAACAAGGCCGTAGTGATTTGTATATGCACAGCTTGGTGTCACATGGCGCTGGGGATGGGGGCTACAGGAAGAAAGGTTCAGGGTGCGGAGGATCATGGGTGGAATCTACTCATGTGCTGGGGGCAGCTAATCAAAGCGCCGCCACAAGCCGAGGTTCAAGCACACACACACACATAAACAAATACATAAACATCCAAGGGTTCACGACAGCGTAGGGTGGCAGGGCAGGCCACCCCAAAGGTCCGCTGGCCGGGCCACGCAGCATTCCAGCTCTCTGATTCCTCCCAGCAGTGGGATTTATAGACTTCAGGCTGAAAGGTTGGTGCAGGTGCAGAGCGCAGACAACTGCTCTGCTCTGCTGATGCAATATATTACCGAGCAACAAACATCAGCCAGGATGTCAACACAAACAACACTCTTATTATTTAAGGCTGTCTCTTTTAAAGGTGATGAGCTTGAAAGGCTGGGATGGTGAAATCAAGTTGGCTTGGGGGTTGAATTTTGTGTGCGTTGTTTACGGGAACTGCAGGATGGATGAATTGACTGCATTTGCTGTATTCACCTCATACGGATCAAGATTAACTGCAGGGTGAGCAATTTATATGCTATTCTGAAACGTCATATTTTTGCCTATACAGAGACCTGCATTGCTAGCCCATATTAGTTGATCAGTAGAAGGTACCTCTCCTCATGTCTGTGCCTAGTCTCTATTAATACCTATGGTGGTGGGCTGGGGGACAAGGACCTGTCCACTGCTCACTTGCTTGTGATTGAGGGCCCCGCACGCTCTTTTAGTGCCCGACAGGTGAGGCTTATTTGAGGGCATCGATGAGAGCAGCAGCCCTGTCATGACCCAGCCGCTGCTAATTTGAGAGACTCACAGTTAAAATTATATTACACTTCATTAAAACACACTCCTTTTTTATCTGTCCAGAAATGACATTCAGGAGGGGCTTGGTTAATAAGATCATTCTGTGGAAAGATCCTCAACTTTGAAGTAGGTATATATTGCATTAGAGGCAAACCTCACTTGAGCAAAAACTTCTGGATGGCTCGAGGTAATTTTGAACAGAAAAAAACTTGCATAAACTATTCACTACACTATTTTTATATTTTAGCTTCCATTTGCAGATTTTAGAACAGAGTCAGTGAGTGACTCTTCGCCTCATAATAAAGAGCTTATTAACCTGGTAAATACACCGATCAACCACAACATTAAAGCCACTGACAGGTGAAGTGAATAACATCGATTATCTCGTTACAATGGCACCTGTCAAGGGGTGGGATATATTGGGAAGCAAGTGAACAGTCAGTTCTTGAAGTTGATGTGTTGGAAGCAGGAAAAATGGGCAAGCGTAAGGATCTGAGCGACTTTGACAAGGGCCAAATTGTGATGGCTAGACGACTGGGTCAGAGCATCTCCAAAATGGCAGATCTTGTGGGGTGTTCCCGGTATGCAGTGGTTAGTACCTACCAAACGCAGCTTGCTGGTGGCCTGGTCTGATGAATCACGTTTTCTTTTACATCATGTGGACGGCCGGGTGCATGTGTGTCGTTTACCTGGGGAAGAGATGGCACCAGGATGCGCTATGGGAAGAAGGCAAGCCGGCTGAGACAGTGTGATGCTCTGGGCAATGTTCTGCTGGGAACCTTGGGTCCTGGCATTCATGTGGATGTTACTTTGACACGTACCACCTACCTAAATATTGTTGCAGACCAAGTACACCCCTTCATGGTAATTCCCTGATGGCAGTGGCCTCTTTCAGCAGGATAATGCGCCCTGCCACACTGTAAAAATTGTTCAGGAATGGTTTGAGGAACATGACAAAGAGTTCAAGGTGTTGACTTGGCCTCCAAATTCCCCAGATCTCAATCCGATCGCATCTG
>OOFE01014854.1:2192-13046 GCA_900323365.1 Monocentris japonica | reverse complement strand
TATATCGACATCACCCACACCCATATGTGAACACAAACACACCCACACACACACACACTTGCAATATTGATATGTTTCCCTGTTGATTTCCTCATCTCTCGCCACCCTTCTGCCAGGCTAGTGTGACCTCTTTGAAATCCCTAATATATGTCAGTAATTGCACATCAAACCTCAATGCATTATTTCAACCCTACACACATACACACACAGAGCCCATACAAATGCATGCACATACATCTTCACACACAAACACACATACTTAAATCTATAATTGCATGTGCACCAAACACACATGCATACGTATGTATATGTGTGCATGCATGTACACACAGGCAAACATGCAAGCAGTTGCACGTATATGTTCACACACACACACACACATAAACAAGGCACTCTTGCCGGCTTGCTGATGGTGTAGGACTCATGTATTTTGATGATATGAAAGTTGACCACATTTACATGCAAATCGAAGTTCCAGAT
Organism: Monocentris japonica; assembly: GCA_900323365.1. Taxonomy (NCBI): domain Eukaryota; kingdom Metazoa; phylum Chordata; class Actinopteri; order Trachichthyiformes; family Monocentridae; genus Monocentris; species Monocentris japonica. The sequence goes on along the minus strand of OOFE01014854.1, from coordinate 12,566 downwards.
TAATAGGGTCCACGTTGAGGGCGGAGGAAGATTGCATGGTAATATGCTATTATGGCTTTTAAATACATTTACCGATGTTTTGACGCAGAATTAGCATGGTCCTAGCACAAGGAAATCATGTCGGTCTGATAGCAATTTGGTTTTCCAATTGGGAATACAATTTCATCAGGTTCAACTGTCATTTCTAATAAACACTCAGGTTGTGCTCACTAAATTGAAGATTTTTTTTCCACACTTTCTTTTTTTTAATCCAACCATAGTGGATGAAAGAACAAGTGGTGTGTTAACTGAGGTTCTTGCTGGTCAAAAAATGTCTGTACCTAATGTCATTGACAATAATCCCACTGGAGATACAGTACAAAGACGTGAATGACAAGTGTGTGTGTGCATGTCTGCGTGCGTGTGTGTATTGGACTCGCGTGAGCAGCATGTCTAACTGTTCGAACCACTAAACTGTGATTCATTCTGTCTATCTCTCATCTTAGGAGAGAGATTTTACTGGACTATCTACAAAGTGCAGGTGAAAACGACTCACTCTTTGGCACCAGTGATGACGTATTCACAGCTAAAAATGCACACTTACATATTCCACAAAGAGCATAATCTACTGTGTGCTCTCTCAAGTGATGAAGCAATATGACTAGACAAATAACCACTCATCACCCAGAACAAAATGTCAATCATCCCTCACCCAAAATGGTCCTGACAGTTAAATACACATCTCAATTTTCCAGAGGAGAATTCATTACTTCTGAATATTAAATGGAAAAATAGATTGTTTAATCTTCGCCTCTTTTCCCGTCATATTTTGTCTGCAAAGTGATGAATTTCAATACGAAGGCTGTTGGAAAAACTCAGAGGGCTCTGTGCTGACAAATGATTAGACTTTATGTGACTGACCTAAAAGGATTTATAAACTGAGTGCTCTCGACTGTTATAAGTCTTGTTTATCAACACTCCCTTTAATTAGTGCATTTGAACGTATCATGGTATGATTTTCTTTGAGCACGTACAATCATGAGAGACATAAGGGAAGGGAAAAGACAGCTACAGCACAAAGGGGGTGAAAAAAACCAGACATCATCCTCGGCTGTTGGGCCTGTGATGTATTTCCTCTAAATTTCCCACTCAAGAAAAACAAATAATTAACGGTCCCATGGGAAATAACACACAAATAGAATAATGTATTTGTGTCAGTCAAATGCCTTTCCATAGCTGGGAAAAAAGCCCATAATAAATGAATATGAAATACGTAAACAGAGCCCAAATACCACCCAATTAATAAATACCATATTTATATTATGTCTTCTGGGGGCACAAATACTTTTGAAAAATCACAGCATGCCTTTTGGCGTCCTTGTCAACTTATGTAAACAGCCTGCAACCATTCTGGGGGCGAGGAGCACAAGGAGATCATAGATTATTAATGAAGTTTGAAAATAACAAAGGCTGTGTCAGCTGCTACGAATGCATCCTGTGCCGTGGTATCACTGGCACCCGGTTGCTAAATGGCAAAGAACGACTCCTTGCACAACTGTTTCAATATCAAGTATTCCTTAGAGTTAGCCACATTCTTTTGGAAGTTGGTTAGAAGGTGGTCTGAATTTATTCTAATTTCAAGGCTATTTGGGCAATATTGCCAGTGAAAATTCGAGACAGTTTCAAAAGAGCAAAAAGCCAAATATTTTCTGCAAAAAAGTACAGAAGAAAGTACCATTAAATAACCTTTCTCTTTTTACCCAATGCGTTGAAGGTCTGCTAATTTGGCTCGGGGGGGCGAGTGTATCCTCCTGCAGGCAGGGCAGAAATGTTAGGCCTTTGACATCAAGGATCGATTCCACCCTGAGAGGATGGAAAGCGGCAGAGAGGGAGACAGAGGGGTGGGTAGTAGCAGTGCATGCCCCTTCTCATTAGCTGACCGCGGGGGAGCAGAGGCGTTAACTCGGCTCTTCCTTTGGGACTCTAAATGGGTCCAGGGCCACCGCTGATGGGGGGAAGTTCACAACCACAGAACTCGCTTCAATACTGAGTTCAGCCAACTTTTTTTTTTTTTTTTTATCAGAATGGCTGGGTTGTTAAGTACCTTGTGCAAATGGCCCGGGAGACAAAATGGTGATAAACAAAACAAGTACTGTAGGAAATGCGATCTTGGGTACCACATTGTGAACTCATTGAAACACACACACACACACACAGAGTCGCAGAGAAACATACAGTCACAAAACACAGGAACACACACGTGCACACACATGCACACACACATGCACATATACAAACACGTGTCGATTCAAGGAAACACACATACTTGCAGGAACACACAAGCACCTAAACACACACATATAATATAAAAAACATCCCGTAACCACACATCTTGAAGAACAAGACATCACAGCAGTTTGGTAAACAAGATTACGCTCTTTAGTAAATTAATCGCACCAACATTCAACTACCAGGTAGCTAAGAAACCTTAGCAGACAAATAGGCAGCTTTGACTAACAGGGCTGAGATAAAGGCTTCAGATATCGAGGGACTAATCATCTGCATCAGTTAAGTCCATCAGGCCTAATTTCCCTAAAAACAAAACAGCGTACGCCAGGAGGTAATCGGCAGCTTTTATTTATGTATTTACCATTAAGAGCTTCAGCACCACACTAATAAGGGGCACACACACACACACACATACACACACACACACACACACAACCATGCAAGCAAGCATACACAAATATGCTCACAAAGTCATGCACGCAAACATACAGGCATGTAAGGCTTGCTCACGCACATACACACACGCATGTACACACACTCATACATGAAAAGGTGTTGTGAGCCGTGGCCTGCAGAACAAAGAGGAATACATTGTAAATAGATGAATAGTATACTCATAAGGAGATGCAGCTCTAATGGGGCTGCTGAGGCTCCAGGAAATTATTTATCTTCTCCTCCTCCTCCTCATCCTCTTCCTTCACCGTTCTCCTCCTTATTTTGTGTTTCTCTTTGTATCTACCTTTCTGGCTATCCCTCTCTCTCTCTCTCTTTCTCTCTCGCTCTCTCTCTCACTCCCTCTCATTCTCTCCCTCTGTTTTTTTTTTATTTTGCTAATTGCTAAAAGAAATTTTTCAGTTCTTGGATACTTATCACATATCTGCAAACGTGTGTGTGTGTGTGTACATCTATGTACAGTGTTTTCTATTTGTCTGTTTGTGTGAGTTTCCTGCTGGAAATGAAAAGCACAAAAGAGTATTTCCATATCAGTAGAAGTAGTGTTTTAATTGCATTCCCGAGTAGGTCGACGACAAAAAGTTGAACTACTCATGCTGTGCAAGTTGCCATGTTGCTGATTGACATTTGAAGCCCTCCACTCCCCACTTTACAAATTCTCCTACGTACTTGGTGCAAATCTTTCCTAGGTCATAGTTTGTGGTAATAACCAATTATTTGCAGCATAGCTGTAAACTCATGTTATAAAGGAGAGAGGTATTTACCTGTCTCAAGTGCTCTAATTGCCAATGCTTGTGGTTCTCAGAGTTCTGCTCCATCTTTATTAAACTGACAGATTTAAAGAGTGGGTTCTTAAGGAGGGACGGAGAGAGAGAGAGAGAGAGAGAGAGAGAGAGAGAGATCAACAGCCCCTCAACCCTGGAACAAGATGTCTATCCCGACACAATTTTTAAACTTTCATGGCCTCCTGTTGGCCCCTCTGCCAGCTTCGTCTCGGTGCACTGTACTGTCAATGTAAGAGAACACTCAAGATTGTGTTGGTCTTGAATTAATGATATGGCATCAATTAATTAAGACACGACACTCCCTAAACATAGTTTACATCTGAGAAGAGAGGCAAGCAAGAAGCAAACGTAGAGCTAGGAAATGAACAAAGTGTTACATCACCTGTTGGCAAGCAGTATCAAAGTTGAAATGGTCTTTTTTTAAAAATTCACTTGCAATACATCTCACCTCATACATCAAATGGGCTTTTGTAATCTCTTATTTAAAAAGTATGCATGGTGCAACTTATTCCTATGATTTCTTTCCCTCGCTCTACCTTAACTTGAAACAGATGTTAGGCATCACAGCAGATCACATCTTGCCTATTTTAAAAAGACAAGGAGGGCATCTAACACTCAACGTCTTTATGATCCAATAATACCATGTAATGACAGATATTATTCCACAACATGGGTTTTCACTGGTATCCAACCTTGTGTTGTTTATGAGATGAGATGAGATGAGAGAAGAAGAGAAGAACCAGCAGTAGCTGGACTAGCTAGCACCATTAGAAAGCTGCATGGGATCACCAAAGGCCCAGAGAGCACAGCTAATATGACACCCCAAGGCCTAATCTTCTTAGCGGGGCGGGATAAAATGAGTATCCATTACGGAATCAACCTTCATCCCAACCCTCTCTCCCCCTTATTACCACCACCACTGCTCCATCTCTCCCTCCTCTCTTCCCTTCCATCCATCCATCCCCCCTTCCTACCCCTCTAGAGCTAGCTTGATAGCCAGCATTGAGACAATTGGCTGACTCGGGGCCCTAATCAGGTATTAGCCACTAAAGCTGTAAGGGAAGGCTGCTAATCTCCATACTCGCTCCATCTGTAGAAGCAAGGCCCCGGCAGCTTGCTTTCCTCCGGCCCAGGCCAAGATCAAAGATGCCTGCTAGAAATCAGATTAGAGGACAGAAGAGAGGAGAGGGTGAGAGAGAACGGGGTGCGAAGGCCACAGATCTCTCAAACCTCCCTCCATCTCGCCTCTTTTAAAAGCTTTTTGCATAATAAGCGAGGGGAGTAGGTGACTTTAGCCCACGAAAAGCCTCTTAGTTACAGATGAAACAAAAACACGGGCTTGAAAGAGAGGTAAAGTGAAGGGGACTGGCCTTCATGGCTTGCAGATCTGCTGTATAATACTATTAATTTGTCATTTCAACTTATTTCTGACTGCTGACTCACTTATGTAGTATACATACATATCGTAGGACAGTGGCTGCAGTGTGTGGAAACTGATTTCAAAAAGATTGCATTACCACATTGAACCATTGCCTTGAACACCTTTAAACGTGGAGACGCTCACTAGAAAGGGTTATTCTATCAATGCCACTTTTTCTCACATATTTTAAATTCAGACTCTCTAACTTCTAACTTTAGACCTACCTGCCATATATTCTAACCATTACACTATCTGTCAAAAAATACCTGAATCCCATCATCAAATCACTCATCTATCAATCTCTAGAGACAACCCAGTCTGTGAAAGTGTTGTCATCCCAGGACCTACTGTAAAATACTGTAAAATGCACGCTATCCTTCCAATTGATGCTGTGCTATCAGTTATTTTTATTAGGTGTCACATTTTCTATTTTTTTAAGCAAAACTGTCCTCGTGTTTTCACAGTATGTCTACTGGTTGGCTGAGTATCACTGTCAAACCAAGACCTTTGATTTTGTGAGACAACTCGTCTCTCTCTCACGCACACACGCACACACGCACACACACCCACACACACACAGGACTGCAAACGTGTAGACACACATGCGCCAAACTGTCTCCAGTGTAAAAACAAACAAGTTTTCAGGACAAACAGGCTCAACCTGAGGATAAATCTGCCAGGTCTTTTCTTCAGAACTGGCCTGTAAAACACTCACACACACACACACGCGCACACACACACAAACACACATGCACACACACCACCATAGGCGAGACAAAACCTGCTTCATTTCTGTGAATTTCCCATCACTGAGATACTTAAACTAAAACCATTATCAATCCAGTTTGAAATGAACAAGTTTAAGTTTTGTATTGTACATTTTTGTTTTCATTAGCCATCACACTGCAACACACCAATTTGATTTGCTGGGTGTATAGTGAGTGGCTACTTGACACACCAAAGACACACACACACACACATACACATTCTTGTAAAGTGGCTATTGTTATTGACTGCAGTACATTCGGTTCACACTTTCCCATGATGGCTTTGGAGGTGGAGGTGATCCTTTAATTGTGAAGGCTGATGCCTGAGTGGAGCAGGGGAGAGTCAGGGGAGTTCTGCTGTGTCGCCTCTCCTCCTGAGGATGGTCAAGGGCAAGCTGCTGCAGAACCCTCACACACACATGTATACATGCACATAAACACACTCACACTGTATAGCAAGCATTAAAGTGTTAGGCATACCCCATTTTTTAAATTTCATTCTACCAAAATACAAATGTTGTGGTTTCAGTTGCACTTACTATCTTGGCGTGTCAACCCTCTTTCTCTCCTCTCCACTATTTAGTTCCTATTTAAACAGAAATGCCCTACAGTATCTTAAAATGAATTGCATAACACAAAACAGCAGAATATAGCATTAACACATGTTATGTTGCATACCTACTAACTACATAGAAGTCAGTCTAAGTCTTACCGATGCGCACACATTTCCTGCATTCTCTATGGGGACAGCCTGTCTTTATTGAGCAGACAAATGTTAATTCCCTTCAGTGAGCACAGGTCTGACCTCCAGACTTCTTAAAGAGAGCGTGCGCACACACACACACACACACACTCACACACACACACACACACATACACACACACACACACTCTTCTCCTCAGAAGGTCACAGAGCAGATGACACCAGCCTGTTCCCTGTTTCACTTCGATTGGCCCATCTTTTCTCCTTCATTACCGCACACAGCTGTGAATAAGAGTTTGTGTGTATGTGTTAGTGTTTTTAGTGTGTGTGTGTGTGTGTGTGTTTCCCTAGTCTCTGAAATGGCTAAGTGCTGTTAGTGCAGTTTTTATCAGTGAGGCCACCGGTGAGGCTCAGGGGAACAGACCAGGGCTATCTCTCTCTCCCGGCCCTGAAAATTGATATTGAACGTGGAGGAGTAGGGGAGAAATCTCACATGCTGGTAGCAATTAGCTAAAAAGGGATTTGCAACTCTGTGATTCATCGCACCAGAGATCGAAGTCATTTAAAGACACTGTTTTTTTTTTTCTTTCACTCATCGCCTTGCTTACTTGCTCACCACCTCTCAGGCTGCACCTCCTTTAGTGCCCTTACAAGACAGAATGAGATTACCTATTTTAAGGTTTATCCCTCTCCCTGAAACCTTGCACTGGTCTGAAGCACAAACAAGGTCTTTGATTCGGGTGGCTGTGCGTATGTTTGTTACACTGGTGCTAAACTGATGCAAGGCCACTGTTGGTTTGCTTTGAGAATTGGCAAAGCAGCGTGACACGCTGTCAACAGTACGGGGAAGGAAGCACATTCTCCAAACGGAGGGAAGAAATGTTAAACTGTACAGCTTTAACTGTCATGGATCCTGGCAGCAGTTCTTCCTCATAGCCTGTCTCCCTGTCTCCGCCCACCGACCTAGTTTCCCCCTCCTGCTTGTCACCTGTTCCTGCCCAGCCTATCAGAGGATTCACTCAATTCCAGCCTCCACACCTGAATGCAATCTGTAATCAGCATTTGGTATAAGCAGAGACCTGTTCCTGCAATTTCCTGCCAGAAAGTTTTAGCTTGCCTAGACGTAATAGCCTGTGTATCTGACCTGTTACCTGCCAACCTGTTTTTGAACCTGTGCCTGTTTTCTGACCAACCTTTTGCCTGCTCCCTACTGATCCTGTCTGCCTGCTCTCGACTGCGGCCTGCTTTCTCCCAACTATGTTTTTGCCTGCTGTTTTTGGTACCTTAGCCCTGTTGCCTGTTCGGTATTGACCTGGACTGTCTTGACTACATTTTGGATCTCACACTAATAAATTGGTGTTGAACTTTGACTAGCGTGTCTGTTCCCAGCCTGTTTGCCTGACATTAACAAACTTTTTACCACAGACTCCACTTATTTATACTATTCTGCAACTGTTAAACTTTGTTTACATTGTGTGCTTCACAAATACTTTGACTAAACCTAAATGCCATCAGGATATGAAGTTGAAGCAGCAAAGTACACTCTTGCCAGGGTTCATGTTACAGTGAGAAAGAAGAGGCACATTCACTTCATTTTGTTATTTTAACAGCGAAATGTTTTGAGTGACGGAGAAAGTCTGTTTTGCCTATTCAAACATGAACTTTAATGAAAGTGTCGTACCCTGCACTGAGAGTGTGCAATGCAGGCTTGTTGGGGCTCTATGTTTATGCAAGTGGTGGGGACGGGTCAAAAACGCCTCAGGGTGGGAGCTCATGGGATAATAGACATGTTTTTTGCATTTGCAAGACAATATACATGTTGCTTAAGTGAGAATAAATCCAATGTGTTAGACAGAGCGTGCTCATATTGCAATGGTCACAACTGATAACATGTCATCATTTTGAAGTATATCACTCTTGATTCATTGCAAAAATGTTTTACTCTAATCTACAACTCACTGACAGAATTAAATTACTCTCGAACCAAGTCAAAAAATGCACCAAAAAAAGGTGCAGAATGCATTGGTACAATTGAAAAATAAATCATTTTTCAATTCCCTCAGAATGGGTTATGGTTAACACGAACAATTGCTATCGGGAAGGTTTGCATTAGCTTAACAAATACCCATAATGGTTTTGAGTATGAAGCATACTACACTACTACATTATTATATTAAGGTTAGGTGAAAGGAATTGCATGTAATGGGATAACAGTAATCTGACTGAAAACAAAACATGATTTTGTAATCCATTGCATTTACAGAAAAAGCAAACATTGACTATTTTATATTTTTTGTAAAAACAAATTGAATTCAATGATTGCTGAATTGCTCAGAGGCATATTTGAAAGGAAAATGGTATTTAATCAATATGTTACAGGGCATATTTTGAAATAATGATCCAACAGAAAACATTGTTTCCATTAGAAATTACTTTTGAATCAATCCAATCCAAAATAAGTGAAAGCCATCTGATTCCTAAATGTAAGTAATCTTGCTTATTACTGATTGCAATTGAGTTGATAATCAGTAATCTGCAACTGATTCTATTTTTGAAAGCAGCTTTATATGTAGCTTCTGCTGTATACCTCTTGTATACACAGATGCTATGTATGTGATGAGTCCTGCATATGTACAGTATATACTGTGGGAGGCATAAACATATTCTCTCTTACAAACATGCACACACACTCACTCAAACGCACACACACACTCACATATGTACATACACATAACATTAACCTAGCCCAAAGATTAACTGTGAAGCCCTTACCTATAAATAGCTCCTTTTCACTTTCTTACTTACCCTTAAAATCATCTCCTTTATGCCAGAACACAGTGGTACTCACAAGTATAGCAATATACTTACACACACACACACACACAAACATATAGCGTACACACAATGACACATTCCTTATATAGCATATACAGGCAGCAGGGGAGCCTTGGCCTGGCCTCTAAACCTCTACAGTTTAAAACCTGAGCAGCAGCCATTAATAGAGCCAGAGATGACGGATGAGTTCATATGCCATGCAAGCAGCCCTAGACAATGGCTTTAGCCCAATGACAGATTGCCTGGCCGTAACCCACTTTATGTTAAACTCATTCTCGCTGTTCAATTTCACAAGTGTAATTTTGTTCGGCCGTGCTGTATTGTCCTCCACTGTGGGTGAGATGTGGGGGAGTGCGCCCAAACCCACGATCTCCTCCTCTGGTAACGATTCCCCTGCTCTATTCTATTGTATTGTTTTCTGCATAATCAGGTTGGTAGTCAAGGGTTTGGGTGACACAGCCATCTGTCAAGTTCATTTGCCTGGCGAAATGCAAAGGAATAATGGCTGATCCTATGGGAGCCTATCTGTTATCAAATAGAGGAGCCGCCCCCTGTTCATGCTGCCGTTCCACTGTACGGTGGAATGGGATGTATTAGCACGCACACACACACACACACACGCGCATGCAGGTACACAAGGATGCATGTGAACACAAACACATGGACGTATAGAAACACACATGCTCCTACTACACAAGCCTGTGGAGACACACACCATGCATGTGTGCCCGGGACACACTCACACACACACACTGACTATTAGACTGTATGTCAGATGATCAGCTCATCTTTGCTTAGCGCTGTCATATACACATATCTTGTGTTATGAAATCTAAAGCTATGATTCAATTAAGGCTGTGAGCTATTGTCCATCCTGGTTTCTGTGCCCGGTGTTTATCTCAGGAACAGTGCTCCGGTTGTTCGTGTGTGTGTGTGTGTGTGTGTGTGTGTGTGTCGGGACACATAGACACATGTGTCATTTATATGTGCATATCTCCTTATAAGTGTGTTCACATGTGCATGTTTATGTGTTTATCTGTATTCACCTTCCACAGTCAGAGGAGCCAATGATCTTCCTTTGTCAGCTTTCACCTCCCTGGAGTCCAGTTTCATCTGCATCCCATAGCTGAGAGTCTTACGGCT
>OOFE01014849.1:3382-15272 GCA_900323365.1 Monocentris japonica | reverse complement strand
AGTTAGGATGTGCATTTTTCACTCAGAGGGAAATCTGCAGGATTTTATGCATTGTCACTGCACAAAGCTTTTGAAGGATCAGTATGTTAACAGTACAATAAATCACATCAAATAAAATGTGTCAAAGCTGCTTTGCTCTGCAGTATTTGGGCAAGGACACTTTCAATAAGGCACAGATAATCAAAAACATGACTATTCCTACCTAAATCCAGAATGATGCAGAAAATTTCCTCCCACTGAGGTAAGATCACTTCTACCCTCCAGTCTGGTCTAGTCCAAGTTGACCATATAAGTAGTCAACGACAGCATAGGCAAGATAAATAGGGATATTTTTTCTTAATGGGTATGCGTGTAGATTTCACATTTTTCCTCCTCCATGTGATTCAGTCCAATCCAGGGATGATGATGATGATGATGATGATGATAATTGGGCTAGTAAAGCTGCCAATCAGCATGAATGGAGAAGTAAAGATCAGAGAAAAAAGTACTCCATAGTGTATGAGGTAGTCATATATGTGTTGGTCAGGGAAGAAAGCAAATTGGTTTGAGTGATGTTGGCCATGACCTAACTTAGTGATTTTGGGGCCCTAGGCAAGCATGACGCCCCCTAAATCCCAACCTTCACTCTTTACAATCCATCCTGTCTACACATTACCTTCAATCTGGGGCTGAGCAAAGTCTTCATGTAAGGCTTGGAGGCAGTGGTAATATTGCTAGAAACAAACACAAGCAGCAGTGGATCCCTTATGGCAAAAGACATAAGTGATCCGATAATGCATTTTATAAGAATAGTAGGCTATACACGTTACAGCAAAACCTTCAAATATCATGTCAAAAAATATATACCACAAGAAGTCCTGCAGCAAAACCATATTGTCGACAACAAAATACAACAAGACCGCTTGTAACCCCACTACTGAGTACCACTTATATTAATATCACAATGGTTTTTGGGGAGATACGTCACACTATCAAGTGCAACATTTCCAGAAGGAGTGCGCGGCATGTTATCTTAGATCCGGTGGTGTGTGTCAACTAACCTAAGCCTACTTTTTAGAAAGCTTTTTCGCAGTTTTGCAGATTCACTGTATAACCGAACTGGCAATAAGTAAAATTCAATGTCAAATCGTTAAAATATTTGTCGAGGACCATGTTAATTTTGTACAACAGTAGTTATTTGGTCTCAACCCACCCCCTCTGTCTACCGGTAATGGTATGACCAGCAGCATATCAAGCGCGTGCATGCTTTTATACTCAACTGACATCTACAGAGATCGAGAGGCAGAGAAGAAGAAGAAGAAGAAGAAGAAGAATTGTGACTCAACTGTGAAACAACTGTGAAACCGAGTCTGAAAACACTGGGAAAATGGAGTGGACCCCGATGGAGATCAACCCCGAGGTGGGAGAATCACGGCGTTTCCTTACTCTTACTGCTTTTCATACCACAAGGCTTCAGAAGCAACAAACTCACCTTCTGTCTGTGTGTTTGTGTCGTTTCAGATGCTCAACAAGGTGGGTAGACGCTGAGTCACGGCGACATATTGTTTTTTTATAATTTGATTCTACTGACAGGTACGTTGAACAGTAGTTTCCTTGACAAAAAAAACCGTTAACAGTTAATTTAGCATGTTTGAAATAGACGTTAAAACGCGACGAGGTCATCATATTTTTAAAAAAAAATTTAAACAGTAATGGAGTAGAATTGGAAATAAAAACGAAGCTGGAGGTTGTATGACCACAAATTAAGTTTAGTGAGCGGCAGCATCCCTCACATGCGCTCTGCCTGGTGTCTGGGTTGAAGGGTGTGGTCTGACGATTTGACCACCACAACGCAGCATCTTTGAAAAGACTCAGCTAAAGGAATCCTTTAGATCTTGTGACCATGAACTGTTTTAGCATTTAAAATAAATGTGTCTGTATGTGTGTCTTTCAGATGTTGAGTAAGTTAGGCGTGGGCGGAAGCTGGCGTTTTGTGGATGTGCTGGGGCTGGAGGGTGAGGCTTTATCCTCTGTACCCACCCCATGCTGTGCCATGATGCTGCTCTTCCCTCTGACTCAACAGGTAATGGGGTGGACGGTTTCATCCGGGAAGTACTGAGGGAGGGGTGAACATATGATAGCTTGTCTGGGGTGGGGTGAGGAGACTGGTCTGGAGGGACAGAGGGAGGAGCGATGGAGAGCTGGATGAATGAACCTTTTTCGATGCCACTTCCATTGCCGATCACAACCTAGACACATAAACCTAGCAGGCTTGAACATTCCCAGATTGGTTTTTGCTCACATTGTGATCCAGTAAACCACACCCAAAACATCTGACAAGTGCCACTACGGCAGAATGAACTGAAACACACTCAGGCATTTTTTGTACTGTTACCAATTGTATGCTTGTTAATCCATGTGCACATTTCAAAGGTAAAATTGGCTGCGCTCTGTGGCCATGGGCAGATGACAACAATGACCACACTCTGACAGCACCTCTCTGTGTCTGTCTGTCTGTGTCTATGGCAGCATGAGTCTTTCAGGCAGCAGCAGGCAGACAAGGTCGCAGGGGATTCAAAGATTTACTTCCTCAAACAGACGGTGGTCAATTCCTGTGGCACCATTGCCCTGCTGCATACTGTGGCCAACAATAAAAGCAAAATGGTGTTTGGTGAGTGCAGATAAAATGGGTACTGGTCACAATTAAAGGTGGAATGAGTAAGACTTTTAATGCCCATTCAACAGAGAGTCACATTAGGAGAGTTGACGTATGCTATGGCTGTTTGGTGTGGCAGGGTGGGGTTTGGGATGTGAATGGGGAGAAGACTTTCAGATAAGTGGACTGACTCAAATTTTCACATTTGTTGCTTTAATGTATCTGTAATCTATGTATTGGTAACTATTGACTGTATTGTTAATATTGCCACTCTGTCCTGTTAGACAGTGACTCTGCTCTGAAGAAGTTTCTAGATGAGACTGCTGACATGGCCTCTGATGACCGTGCCAAACATCTGGAGAAGAACCAAGTAAGAAAGACACAAGTTGTGTCTGTTGTTTAAGCTGTTTCTGTGTTCACATCTGCACACTACTAATTTCTATAAAAAATGACAACAACAAAACTATTAGGGGCAACTTGTACATATTGTATGCAGGTGTAGTGTGTGGTTGTGTCAGTGAGATGAAGCACTATCAGGGATTTGATCAGCAGAGGGGAAATTGGATGTGTACCCAAACATTAAGATTTTTGGAAAAAAACCTAAAACTGCATTGATTCATGAAAGATTTATGTATATATGGTACCAATGAAACTCTAGCCTATGTTCAGAGGCAATGGATTGGTCCCTGCTCCACACCAAAACTAAAGTATCATATCATCATGTTTCAAAACGGCTTACATATTTCAATTATTATCCATTTGAAACTTTTAGGAATAATCAACTGAAACACCAGGGGGCGCCAGACACTGTTAAATGGTTATAACATAAAGGCAGCTCAACAAATGCTTTTAGCTGTAATAGTTAAGCTCTGGGTATATACCCTGAGAAACCCTTTCAAATCTGCCTGTTTATATCCTTATCCATTGACAGTTGGTCCAGTAGAATGATTTCTGCTCTGACATGTAGTAGTTAAAAGTAGGATAATGTAGTCTTTCATATGTTGTAGCAATATGAAACGATGTTAAACTGGCATGTTTCTGAATTTTTTTTTTTTTCTTTTCCAGGCAATCCGAGAGGCTCATGATGATGTGGCTGCACAGGGCCAGTGTAGGGTAAGATACCTAGCCTCAAGACTATCAACTTCTCATGTCTAATGTGTTAGAGTTGAGAGTTTATGCATAAATCCAGTGTCCGGTGGCAACATTTTGCTTTGCAGTGTTTTTCTTTATAGAAGCCTTTTCTATTCGGTCAGTCCCATTCATGCCTTTACTCCCAATATCTCACTTTCTCAGCCAGAAGCAGATAACGTCAACTTCCACTTCATTGCCTTTGTCAATCTAAATGGACAACTTTACGAGCTGGGTAAGTGTGTGTGTCTGTGTCTGTGTCTGTGTCTGTCTGTCTGTGTCTGTCTGTCTGTCTGTCTGTCTGTCTGTCTGTTCATCTAAATATCTTATATGACATTTGTTTTTAAGATGGGAGAATGGATGGACCAGTGAAGCATGGCGCTACCAAAGATGAGTCCTTCATAAAGGTAAAGTTATCAACTATGGTCACTTCTGTAACTTTTAGCCTCAATCAAGTTGGTTAATCTACAACCTCTTGACTAGTCATTTTCTGGACCTGGATATTAAAGGTCTGAAACTGCGACAGGGAGGGACACTTACTGAATGCCTTGGTACAGTCATACACTCAAATATTAGTGCTTAGAATAAATCTTTAATGTAGTGGATTGTGGGAATTTTGGCGGTGCTCTGAATTGAAGTTATCCTATTTGCTGCCAGTTATGTTCTGTCTGACACTCAAATGACAATCTATAACCTAGTAGAATGTTACATCATTTACTTAAAAGGTGTAGCTCTGTGAGTGCCAGTATTGATGTTTGCTTTACAACCTCTTGGGTTGTAACAATCAAACTGCCACAAGAGGGCTCACAATATGAGAATGATGAAACTACAACACAAAAGTTATGATGATTTATTGACTCTCATTCATTATGTATTTCATAATTTCTAATCAGTTTCAAACTTTTTCTTTCTGTACATCTCCAGGATGCAGCAAGTGTGTGCCGTGCATTTATGGAAAGAGAGCAAGGCGAAGTCCGTTTCTCTGCGGTGGCACTTTGTCGCAGTTAGACAGCTCTGTAGAATACAAACCAAAATATCCTGAAGCACTCACATGACAAACAGTCCACAGGCACATGAGGATGACCTGCACACACATAACATTTGCAGACACTATGCACTATAAAGCACATGCTCTTTCATAGGGCACACACACTCACATCTCACCAACAAAACGTTCTTGAGCGTATGCACATACGCATGTAAACACACACACATACGAATACTGAAGACCTTTTGCTCCACATCTATACAAGCTTCCCCAAGCCTTTTATGTCACGTCGCAATGAAAATTGTTCTTTTTCTTACTACTGTGTTCTCTGAACTTAAGTGAGGTCAGCTCTCAACACTGCTAGTGTGCATGTATGTATTTGTCTGTCTGTGTCTTTGTGTGTATGTTATTGTCGGTACATCTGTGGTGAACTCTCTGTCAGTAAAGACCGATGCATTAAGTGCCTTCAGTGGCAACAGAGTATAAAGACAGAGAAGGAAGGATGGGAATGAATGAAGGAAAAGGCACCATACCTGTCTGGGGGAAAAACCTGACTGTTTCTTTAAATGCCAGTAGTTGCTGTGTGGTGTGGGAGAGTTTACGAAGAGTTGACATTCCTCAGAACAGCCCAAATGTATCTGTAGGAATAATTTGACCATTGTTCTGTCTAAATACGCACGCTCACAACCTTTTGAATGGAGTTATTGGATGTCATATTGACTTGTCTCTGAAAAACATGCTGTTGCAGATGCAGTTTGAATTCAAATGCAAGTTGTCATGTGCAGTGCAGACTGATCACTTGATACTGGCGATGTTAGTCTTTTTTTCCTTGTTTAGTTCACTTAATTTATTTAATGGAATTTGTTAGTTCACACTTTATTTGGATATGACTTTTCAATAAACAATCTACACATGCTCCATCTGTCAATGTCGGTGTGCTGTTGACAGTTAACATTGAACTGAACTGCCAAACAAGATGGTGTCCATCCAAATATAGTGTGGCTGTTTGTTAGGATGTTGTAAAGCTGGGTGCTGTGTCAGATGATGGGGTTAGATTGACATCTAGGCTGTGTTCCAATTGTTTGCCTTCCTGCAGCTTCCCAATACTTCCTTGCTGTAGTTCTATTGGTAATGCAGCTGTCTGAATTCAATAAAGCAACCCTTAATCTGGCACAAGACTCCTGTGTTTATTTGAGTGTTTGTCCACCTGCTACCAACCTGGTCCTGTTCATGGACTTTATGTTTGTTTTAAGTGATGTTTATTATCTACAATCCCCCCGCCCCCCACTATCTAAAACTTTTTGTGATGAGATCCTCTTCTGGTCTGCAGTTATTACCATTTAACTACTTCTTAAATCTCTACCTCTACTCTGGGCATCTGCCACTAATCTAAATCATACATCCATCTCATGTCTTTTATTTTTATACCAAGTATGCTACTTGTCTTCTTGCATGTTCATTTTTACTTTTAGCTGATGTCTCCAGTAACCTTGAACCTTTACTTCCCCCTGTCAACAGTCTACCATTAGTCCACTCCCATTTTCTCTCTCTGGTCGTCTGTGAAAATGTTGAAGAGAAAAAAGCTGTCTGAGGATGTCAGAAAAACTAGAACTAGAACCCTAACCCACAATATATATATTTTAGATTTGTATTCTTATTGTTTGATCAGGTGCTGTTAAGTGAAGACTGAAAGTTGTTTCAATTTCCAATTATTGCAGCAGATATTGTACCTAATCTGCATTAAATGCAAGGGTGCCAATAACCTTGGCCAGAACTGTACATAGGTGTAATACCACATGCTATGATATATGACTGATTTATGTCAGTCTAAAGAGGTGGGCAATCTGAGTTGAGTAGACTCAGACCCAGCTCACTCCAAAGAGGGGAGGGGAGGGGAGAGGCCTCCTGCCTGCTAGGCTCCAGAATGGATTTGGCTGCGATTCAGCTGTGAGGGAGAGGAAGAGGAGGAGAAAGACAGAAGAGCCGGATAGTCTGTTTGCTCAACTCTGTCGCTGTGGGTACAGACCAGACACGCACTGAATCAGCCGCGACCTTTCTACGTGTTTCAAAGAGTAGGCGCGTCACGTCACGCATATTGACCGGAGCGGCAACAGTGAAGCAACCGGACACCCTTTGTAATAAATGTCAGGGGAGTCAATTTACTGAATCCTAGGACAAAGTTCCTGTTTATAATATCATTTGCTGCCAATACTTTGAAACCTGCTTTATATCAACTAAGTTTCTGTGCCGAAATTAACCTACTGACTGACAAGATGTTGTCCACTGTCAGATATGCAGAATTTATATAAATATATTTGAAATACATTTGAAATTTTATTTGTGAATTTTGTAATTTGTTTTTGGATTGAGTTAAAAAAAACTGTAGTCTGTATTAAAATATTTTTGGGAGCAGATCAGATTTGTTATATCAAAATACTCAATGTTAGTACTTTCTAGAATAGATGAGAGTTGTATAAAATAAAAGAGACACTCAAATTCAGATTTCTCACACTGGGCACGGTGATATTTACGTTCTTGATATCAGGTTTTTGTCATTTATTTTGCTACATTGGATGAGCAATAGGCCTATTTGCAATTTGTAACAACATACATATTGATGCATTATTGGCCATCTCTGGTCAGTGTGATACATTATTAGACAACTTTGGTCTTGAATGCTCCCCTGATGTGCTACCTTGTGATAGATGTTTCTAGAATATTTGCAGTCTGTTAAAATGACAAAAACAAGACGATCACATGGACTTTCTTATTCTAACGTCAGCGTTATTAAGGTGTCCATAAATTGCCATATCCAACCGACGCCAATGAACAATGAAATAACGGGACACACACTCTCTCTCTCTCTGCCTCCTCCGCCTGAAAGATTCCTCCCTGCGCGTTCGCGTCTCATAAATGCGCGGTAGCAGTGGCCGTGGACAGTGTCAGTCTCGCGCTGTTCGCTGTAGAATCGTTATTTTTAGCGTGTGGTTCGTGTTGCAGTGTGGGAGTTGCAGGGGGGCTCTCTCCATCTCTCTGCCACGGCCCGGCGAACACCGGAGTACCTGCTGTACTAAACCTACGCAACGCACTGTGCGCAGATCTGCGGCTTTACGGTAAAAGAATAACGGATTGACAGAGGGGGGAAACAGCGCACATCTGACGGGAGCTCTGTCATATCACATATCACTTATCAACGTCGGATAAACGGCCTGCCTGGTGTCGGTAGCCTGCTGGAGATGGCCAGTCCCGCATCTGATCGTGACGTACCGAATGCCCCACGGGACGAACCGGACCCGGTCGAGCCAAGCCATCCCGAGCCTGCCTGTCAGGAGGCGCAGAAATGGATAGAGGTAAGTGAAGTGGCAGAGCAGATAGTTAAGTATAAAGGCTATGGGCCCCGATGCACAACGGGACAGGACGGGTCGGACAGCTTGTGCGTCGCCACGCTGTGAACTGGGGATATAAATACAGCATCGTTGCACCGTCACCTGTTGGGGGACGCTGCGGTGTCGCTGGCGTCGGATTACCGCGCCTCTGGACGATGCGGGACGGGGGCTATGCTGCGTGTTGGAATGCGTGGACAGCCGTAAATAACGTCCGTACACACATGTGAATGAGTGCCTGCGTTTTGTAAAACTTTTCACACGTAGTTTATTTATACAAATAAAAGACACTGACATGCGTTTTGAGGCCCGGTGACGACTGATAAGGGAAACAAGAGGGGAAACAAAAAATACAAGAAAAAAACGTCGCACAAATGGCTTCCTGTCCGATGTGTCCGTGTGTCCATTTGTGTCCGTGTTGACAGTTTTCTTTTTCGCCATGAGGAACGCCCCCTTTTCAAGCGCGAGGGGATTCCGGTTGCCATGGTTATGAAACAGGGCCAGGATTCACGCACGAGATGCTGCCATGAGTTGATCGCATTGAGCCAGATTATTATTTGTCTCTTGCTCCGTCGCTGGCCAGTGTACATGTCTGGAAGCCCGTGTGGTGAATCACCTTCGTTTACCACGGCGCTGTCGCCACTTTACTGTAGATGTTAACTAGGAACTCAGACCATTCTGTCAAGGCTGAGACACAAAAACCTGAAGAATAAGTTGTATTGTTTGATATACATATATTTATATTACTTGCATTCCAGACAACTCCCACAGGCTGTACTTTATTTGGAAAAAAGTCATTCCATTGCATAGACTATGGTAGGTTGAGTAGAAGAAGATATGATGCTGATGGCATTTGTTTCAGGAAGATATAATACGACTTGTTCAACTGGTAGGCCTCATTTCACAACAAGACAACAAGTTGTCATACATACACCAGTGTTGTTAGAGTTTCTACTTAGACAAATAAATGAACTATTTTTGATCAAACTAATAAGCTACATTCAAATCTGAGAGTAATGACCTACTGAGGCTACTTTTGAGTCATTAATCTGCTTAAATGACTCTTGCCAACAAAGTCATGCAGGCCTCCCTCAATTTAGTTTGAGAATGTTTTTCTCCTTACCCTAAAAAGTAAGTGTGCATTCTTCTGTCGCAAAAAAGCACAATAGATGGCATCACAGTTTTTTGGCTTATGACAAATGGAAATAAGTTACAACATAAATTTGGTTAGCACCTTGTTGGTTAATATTTGTCAGACATTTGGTAGAAATATTATTCTGAATGTAACTTTATGTGAGCACTGCACTATTCTAGGTTAAAGCTATCCTCTAAAGCTTAAGGTCTCTTGTTTCTTTTCTCAGAGTGTTCCTTCTGCTTTGTCTGTCTTCCTCCCTCCTAATTCTCCAGTTATTTTCAGACAGGTCAGACTCTAGGGGTGTATTTATACACTGACACAGGTGGGGATGAGGGTTAACCATGCCACCCTACGCTCCATGCAGCATCAGTCTGTGTGTGTGTGCGCGCGCTTGCCATTGCGTGCCAGGTCTATGTGAGAGTATGCAAAGCATATACGCACACACCCATGTGGGTCAGCTATGTATGACATTGCTTGCAGACTCACGCCCAGGTTGGGTGACACCGGTCACCATGGGAACATAACATGGACAGCCTATCAGATGTCACTGTTTCCAGGGGGGCAGTAGAGCAGTAGGCTATATATCACCACATGACCCAACCAGGAAATTAGACTGGCACACACGAGGCCTTTCTATCTGTTTATAAAAGAGACTAGACTGGATAAGGCTGATACCGATCATTGGAGGTGTTTTAAACCTGCTGGACATGACATTCAGCAGAGCCTTATCTTTAGTTTTTCAAACTTGTGAAAACACAAATCAACTCACCTCTGCTGTCACCAGTTCTATTGAGGGACCAACAGACATAGCAGGAATTAGAGCCTGACAGGCAGGGAATAAAGGCAAAAATGTGTGTGACTCAGAAAGTGTGTGTGTGTGCGCCAGATGTCACAGCTGTCCTAGGGAGATTAACTACAATGGTCCCAGACAACCAGCTGTGTGCATGAGAGCGAGAGAGAGAGAGAGAGAGAGAGAGAGGGGGAGAGAGAGGGTGAGGTGGGATTCATGAAGCCTTTTATTTCTCACTGATATTTTAAGTTTTTTTTGTTAACACAAGGCAGTCACTCTTAGCCACAGACAGTATGCTGCAATGTGCTGTTTTTTGTTAAGCACTACATGACTGCTAGCACACAAGCTAACTAACTATTAATAGCATATAGGTTAATGTCAGTTGTGCTGATGAATGCTTCACAGTCACTGGTTAGCATTGTGCTAACCTTTCAGCAGCATGAAGTACACTGTGGCTTACAATTAAACTGATAGCAATATTGGTGGTCAGCTACTGAAGAGGTGAAAAGGTATGGTGCTCTCTAACGCCCAATCACTCTGGTTAATTACATTGATCCAGATTAATCTCATCCTTAAACCACATAGCATCAGGATTACGACTATCTCTCTCTGTCTTCTCTCTCTTCATCTAATGATTACATAGCAGAATCTCAAATTTAATAACCAGTCTTTCTCAGTCTGTAGTCTTTAGATCATAGTGGTGCTCAAATACTTAAGTTAACGCCATATTTTACAACAAGAGCATGCATAACTACAGGTTTGATATTACTAGAAGTCCAGTTCAACCCAGGAGAGTGTCTGACAACAAATGGTGTCAGCTGCAGAAGCATGGCTCCAACCTGGAATTATCATAGAATTATCATCAGGATCAGAATGGGACTGTGAAATCGTGGCATGTGTCATTTGGTGTATGGTAGGTATTACAGCGCACGATATGCTTAGTGTGGTGGGTGGCTCTAGTGGGAACCATGCCACTAACCATGTTAGTGTTAACGCTATGATTATTCCTTTCTCTCTATTTCTGCTCTGTCTCCTTTTTTATGTTGGGGGAAAGGTAAACTGGGCAGCAGCAGGTTCCTCTATCAGAGACACAGTGAATCATAATTCAGTAGACTTTCAGCACTGATAAAGCATCTCCTTCCACCTTTCTACAGCTGTCCAGAGGAAAGGAAGGCTACTGTGGCCTACTTCTGCCTTTCCTCTTTTCCCCCACACCCACCTCAGGGTTTAAATGGTATCTGCTGATGCCATTCACCCTCACTGAGAGGAGCAATCCACCAAGGGGGAAGGGGGGCTGGGGGGGTCAAATTACTGTTGCTGGCACTGAAATATCCTCAAGGCTTTTGGCTTGGTTTTTATGTAACACACATGAATGCTCACTTAACACTCTCTCTCTCTCTCTCTCTCTCTCTCTCTCTCTCTCATGCACACACACACACACACAAATTATGTCTCTTTCCCCAGACTGAACATGCAGCTCTTTAAGAGCTGCATGGAGTAGCTGTGCATATGATCATGTGCACAACTGGTGCGAGCGTGCACATGCATGCTCGCACCAGTTGATGGGAAACATCTGCTCAACACTTATGCAACAGAAAACAATGGGCTGTTTTCATAGCTGTTATTGCACTGTGTGTGTATGTGTGTGTGTGTGTGTGCTAGCAGCCTACCTCTCCAACAGCGACTAGGTGTTCCCTGTGCTTGTGGAATAGCGGCAGGGCAGCATCCAGATCCTGTGGAAACAACATGTTCTCTCAGCGCTGCAGGACTGCAGTCTTTTCCTTTAAGCCCCAGTCAGGGATTTCTTTAATCTCAGGTTCAGATACTAAAG
>OOFE01014847.1:5006-15391 GCA_900323365.1 Monocentris japonica | reverse complement strand
CTGCTGCTCCATGAAGGGCCGGCGGTGGCCCAGCAGGTGGAGCAGGCTATACGTCCACCGGTAGCTACGGTTCTGCTCTGTTACCGGTGACAATGAGTTTACGGTGTTGTTGCTAGGGTCCGACTCCGATGTCGTCATCGTGGGGGATGTCATAGAATCCTCCTCTTCCTCATGACGCCCCGCAGTTGCCTGGCCAACAGCGGTAACCCTTGGCGATGACGTGGCAGTAGCTTCGGCAGCGGCTATGGCCACCAGCAGGGAGGAGGTAGAGGGAGAGGGGCGTTCGGTGCCCAGTCGGCCCCCAGATGGGAGTCCGATCCTGGGGTTGGGCTCAGGCAAGGCTGGGTGTCCCCTGGGGGTGGAGCTTGGCTTCTGCTGCTCTTCCAGGTCACGGGCCTGATTAGATCAGAACAGAACCAGAATCAAGTCTAATCACGAAGTAAAACAAAACCCACTCTTTCCCAGTCCTTAAGATTCAAAATACCTTATCGTAGTTGAGGACCTTCCATCTCTGGTTGACCGCCTGCCACCGATGGAAGATCCGAAACACTGAGGGACCCTCGTGGACAATCAGAACTGGACACACACACACATATCAGTACATGGAGGATGTGTGTGTGTGAGAAAGAGACCTTGAAGCACCTTTCAAATGCATTCTGAAAACTTTTAAAAACAGCAATTGATTTATCTTAGCCTGAACTGATGTGTCCACTTTTGTTTCTACCTTAGTGTGCCTTAGACATGATAAATCAAGCACCATCCCGTACCCAGTAGTAATAGTAAGTACCGGCTGCCATGTTGTTTTTGTTGACCTCAAAATGTACCCGTAATGCTGTCTGAATTTGACAAACCAAAAGTGAAAGGAGGAAGATGTTTCCATGTTGCATGGGGACGGAGGGGTGTTGGACAGAACTTCTAGACAATAAAATAACCAGTGTTCATCAAGTCTACAACTTGATATCATCAGTTACATTGGTTGAGCTGCACTTTGGACATTACATGGTTACCTTTCAAATGGTAGCTCTTCAAATGCTGCAGCCCATCAGCTCCTTGGTAAAAGTATAGGTAGACCATTTGAGTGCTAGTCCGCTAGATGTAAATCTATGGATGATGAGTTGAATTATCGTAATGATGGTAGTATGTGCAAATCTTTCAATTTAACATTATCCAAGTAATTGTGTGTGGGGAATGATCTTCTTCAGTTCTTCAGGTTGTGTGCTCGCTCAAATTGGGATTCTGCTTGCAACCTGCAATATTCCTCACAAAAACAAAGCGGCAGTGCAATTTCCTTGCATAGGTCCTCGTTTGCACACAGGTTCTCATTCTCGCAAGTTTTGTCACGAAAATTGTCACCTTGTTCCAGCACCAGTGAAAACCCAGTTGAAAACCCAGTAATGAACTTTCCATGTGTTGACCCAAAACTAGGGTTAGTTGAGTAACCAGGTAAAGAAGGGAATTCTCTGTGCAAGATATGCAGACTCACCTATGCAGACCAGGTCCATGAAGCCATACATGGCATAGCAAATCTGGAAGAGCAGGTCCTGGCGTTGCCAGCGGGCGTGCGGGCTAAGTGATGACCAGACCAGCCAGGAGATGCTGGCCACCAGGAAGAGGCTGCCTAGCACGGCCGCCGCGATCTGTACCCTCTCTATCACCGTCAGAGAGATGGACTGCCACTGTACAGACACAGAGAGAGATGATGCACAATAATGATAATACATGCAGAGCAGAACTCTATATCCATTTGTGGAGAATCTCCAATCCAGTGGCCCGTAGTTTCTCTACCACTCCCTCTCCTAGCTGGTTCTGAAGCTTCTCCAGTCCCTCTACCACTCCTACCAGCTGGCTCTAAAGGTCTACGAACTGGTTCTTAAGCCCGACCAGCCTCTTAGTCTATACCAACCAGCTGGTAGAGACCAGCTGGTTCTGAAGCTTGACCAGTTCCTCTACCAGGTTGTGTGTAAAATGGACAGAAAATATTACAAAGTTAGAAAGAGACAGTCCATGGAAGCACAGACAAGGGAAAAAACTCTCTCTCACTCTCATATACCTGTAATGGGATTTTGGTGCACACACAGAACCAGCCATACAGAGTGTGTGTTACCTGCAGTGGGTTCTTGGTGCTGATGCTGATAACGTGGTATTTATAGTAGCAGAGTTCGCAGCTCCAGGCTCCTCTCTCGCTGATCCATTTGATGAGGCAGGGCTCGTGGCTGCAGCGAACCGAGCCGCTGCAGCGGCATGGGCTCAGCAGTTCCCCCTGTGGAACAACACACGTCACTGCAGCCACCCTCAAAAACAACATTGTCCAAGTGGCGCACAAAAGATACCATAGTAAGACAGTCTGGGGTTTTAAAAGACCTCTCCACCTGGCTGAAGGACCACTGTGCATCGATCGGACTCCCTGTTTTGGGTAAGGTTGATTTTACCCAAAGAGTTGTGGACTAGAGCACAAAATGAGTCCTCCAACTGCTTTTGCATTTGTAACTCAATCTCTGCAACTAAATTCATTAAAGTTGTTTCAGTTTCCAATTATTTCAGAAGATATTGTACATTATCTGCACAAAATGCAAAGTTGCCAAGAATCTCAGTCAGATTGTGTGTGTGTGTGTGTGTGTGTGTCTGTTTTTACCTCCAACACCTCATGTAATCTATGTGAACAGAAACCTCCTTTCTAATTAATCCTCGACATTACGCGTTACATGTGGAGGAAAAAAGGAGTGTGTGTTTATGTCTGTATGTGTGTGTGTCAGAGAGATTCATGTTTCAGGGCATTCTAGCGTGAACCTGTCACTTTTAATCCTCTCAAAGGGAGAGGAAGAAAGAGAGTTTGAGGGAAATAGTTGGGTGAGAGAAATAATATACCACACACACACACAACTGGAAAAACTGCCCTCACTGCTAAAAAAAAAAAAAATATATGAAAATTCCTCATTTAGCTTTATTGCTCGCTCCAACCAAACAAAGAATCATTATTTCATTAAGTCACGATGTGAGTATCCAAGTAAGAGCCACTAGCCACATAACAGCTACTGAAATTGCTACTAGAAATAAGTAATGTGTGGTTGATTCAACTCTGTTGACGTAGACTGAATAAGTAAGTGACCCATAGTCCATAATAAAAGGGTAAGCTTCTTAAGGTAGCCTCTCAATATTCTGGTGCTGACTGGCAGTGTTTGTAATGTTATATCATTGTCATTTGACTGGCAAGACGAAACCCAGGAGAACATTGACTAACATGGCTACCATGAGCCTTCTATCTAGACAGAGTTGTGTATTCAGAAGACCCCAATAGTTCCCAATGCTTCCTGAAAGGATATTCAGCGAGCTAGTGTTGCCAGGCAACAAATACAGCACAGTTTTCCTTAGTTACTGCTTAGCAACAAAACTGAACTTCCAAGAAGTAAAAATTGAGTCAGTAGAGATTAGACTTGTCTTCATCCGACAACTGGCATGGCTGGATACACGCCATACCATAAAGCTAGGCACACATAGAATACAGTACAATAAGCAACACATCATTCTCATAGTTCGAAACTCACTACTGCATATCCACATGGTCTTCTATTAACTGTCAAATCAATAAAATATTATATATATTATATTATGCTTTTCCTAAACAGCTGTTGAAATTCCATGATGTTTTGTGCCCAAACTTCAAATATTAAACTTTAACCCCCAAAACTGCTGCCAGCGCCAAAATCAATCAACAAGCAGTGAAAGGATGGAGAAATTGTTTTTGTGTGAATCTGAGTACCCAATAGCAAAGGCTTCATAATGGTGGGGTAAAAGTAATTTTCTACAAATTAATTCGGTCTATATGTCATCATGAGACTGGACACAAGCTGGACTTGATAGGTTCCTTTGACAAATGAGTTGGCAACATCAGGGATAGTGGCATTTGAAAGGTCAACTGTTACCAAGCAGGCACTAACTATGTTATGTGTATTATTTTTAGCCATCAATATATTATTGTCAAATTAACTGTGATACATTGGCAGAATTACTGTAAACAAATAAGACCATGGTGGTAGGTCCACGCCAGTGGAGTTGTTAGTGCTAGTGTTTCTCAAAATGAAGACTACATTTCCCATAAGCCCCGTTGCTTCCTGTCTCCCCCTCCCACTCCCTGGCATCTTTGTCTTTACTGAAGAGGATCAACATGTTGGAAGATATTTTTCCATTTTCCTTTCACTCCTTCCTCCATCTGCCATTGCCAGTGCCCTCTTCTTGTTTTGTGCTGTAAAGCAATCCAGCAGATTTCCCTCCAAATCTGACCCGGTGGCACATAATGTAAAATGCAGTGTAGGGGTTGATAGAGGCTACCAGTCTTCTCAGTGATGGCTTTGTTTGTTTACAATAATTATACTAATGTCTCAAATTGAATGTGGGATTGATTACTGATGTCAAAATGCTACATAGAGGACCTTTAATATCTATGTTCTCTATTGATTTGCATTGTGGACATAGCCGGTGTTTCATTCTGAACTGTATGCGGTATGTGTGTGTGATCTCTCTCTCCTTGTCACACACACACACACACAGTTAACTGTATTGTAAGCCAAAGAGTTGCTAGGGATTTCCTGGGGCTTGAGGATGGCATTTCAAACAGAGTTTTAAAGAGAGGCAGTTGAGTTGACATCAGACAACTGCTTCTTTAGTGACGCTATAGTGGAACCCAAGATAATTGTTACTAGCCACGCCCACACACTCATTTGCTATTCACAACTACTACCTGGTGATCATTACACTAAAAAGGAAGAAACAGATTTTTCCACTTTCCATTTTCACTATTTTACAAGACCAGCTGATTTTAATAAAAAGAACAGAACCTCCTAACATGGTTGGTTGGCTGCTTAAAGTGGCTGGTAGCATACACAAACCTACAAGACACAACTAAAATGTACCAACGTTTGCCGCTGGTGGTAATTTTGAGTATTTTCGTTTGGTTGTGGATTTTTCCATCTGCTCTCCTCCTTCTCCTTAGATCGCAACAATGTTTTACACCTGCACGGTAACACCAAACTAACCAGGTTTCTCACCTGTATTTATTGGAGTGCCACACAAGCTCCTCCTCCTGAAAGATCTGACTTTAATTGGATAACTTCAAACCCAATTATTTACCCACCTGCTTCTACTTACCTTACCTACCTTAACTAATGAAAGACAAGGTGCACTTATCCATTTTCATTTTACTACATACACAATTTCCTCTAAAACACATGAAATTGGTAAATAATCATTAGTAGAGACAGCACAGAGAACGAATGCTAACATAGCTTAGCATAAAGTATGGTTGTTGGTTATGTTTGTGTATTTAATTAAAGAATATTGCTAACAAAGCTGACATATATAAACATGTATAACCGTGTTTATATGGTATTAGTCTGATTTGATTTTGAGCACAGCTTGTTAGCTTTAGCTGTAATGCAGAGAAAGGTCAACCTGCTCAGAGGAAGTGTGATTTCACTTCTGGTGTCAAAAGTGCCAGTCTTGCCGGTAGGTGCACTCACTGTTCGATGTGTTTAGTTTTGATTACCAAAGTCAATATTGCCAACTAGGGCTGAACGATTAAATCGATTTCATATTGAAATCGCGATGTGAAAGAATGTGGTTTTCAAATTGCAGGAGCTGCGATTTTAATTACACATTATTTACAACGTTAATAGCAAGTAATGTTACATCTTAGTACTGTGTGCCTGGCTCTTGGACCAGGCTACAGTGATTTGGCCAGAGACTAAGTCTTGCAATCAATAATCTACCTGATGACACCCACCATTGGTGGAGAGGAATATCCTCTGGCCTGGTGGAAACTTCAAAGTAAACTTTCCAAGGTTGAGCAGGCAGGCCTGCAGATATCTTAGTGTACCAGCCACAAGCTTGCCTTCAGAAAGACTCTTTAATACAGGAGGCAACATTGTGAGTTTTCAGCGTTCGTGCCTAAAGCCAGCAAAAGTACATATGCTGGTCTTCTTGGCAAAAAAAAACCTATGAACAAGACCTGACCCCGAAGACTGATGAGCCATTTTTCCTCTAAGTTCTGACAATAGTTGTTTAAGTAAACATTTGTAGCAACTGCATCATTTCATCTGATTCTTTTCATGTAGGAACAAGATATGTAATTATGCTTGGTAGATGTTTGATACTATGCGGACCATGAATACAGACCTGGAGCTTAACTTATAGAAAATAATTCAATCGCAATATTTTTAGTCTGTCGCACAGTGCCCCGGTCTCCCCTACATTCTCCGCAACAGATTAATTATAGGTTCAGGTTCAAATGATCATCCACTGATTTGCTTCAGTACATATTTTGGACATCTGGTTTACTAGAGAAAATAATGTATTAGACAAGCCCACATACCAATATACCTGTGCAGAGAACATCAAAATGAGAGCTGTGCGAACACATCCCATAGGACTCATTGTAATTCACAATGGATTGAATGCAATTGTATTTCAAAGTTCTTCCGCTTTTTGTGGTAAGACACGAACATTTGAGTGTACACACCCACAAACACAGAGCCTGAGCTGACATTACAGTAAATACGAGTCAGAGGAAAAGGGAATAACTAAGGTAAACATGAGCACATACACTGTGTGCGCGAGAGAAAATTTCTCCTTCATCCCATCATGTTGTGTCGTGATGTGTGTGGTGTCAATGCACATGGGCACAATGGGTCATGTAGTGCAGGTATATCTACAAGATGTATGGTTATACTTATTGTGGCACCTCAGGGGGAATGGTAGGTGTCACAAGCCCAATCTGTGAGCAGGATTCAACCCAAAATGTTCACCTTTAATCATAAACTCAAACTACAATTTAACACAACTTTAACTTATCTTCAGTAATCAAGCTATTTAAGGAGAGCTTTCGGCAGCCTACCTGGCTGCTCTCTGGATCAGACTGTGAAATCCACAATTAATGGTGCAATCCATTGCATGTCGGATGTCAATAGTTCCGAGTCGGTATTCCTGACTTCCAATCAAATGCGTTCCAGTGCATCTGCACGGGAAAACATGTACGCCCGCAGCAAACTCATGCTTGTATGGCAAGTCTCTGAATTTCACAAGCATCTAAAGAAGACCTAGATTAACTTCTCTTCACCATTAGTGAAGAGAAACAACGCATATCAGTGAAATAGTAATGTTAACGTTAGTCGGCTAGTACCACACGCTAGTAAAGACTTCAAGTATTACTAGTATTACATAGTAAAGACTTCTATCTCATAACATTGAGCACAAATCAACCGAATTACGTTACAAATGTAAACTACAAAGTTGTTTCAACATGTTTTCCTAACAAAAACAACATTAAGTAAAAATTGATGCAAAGGGATTTGTGTTTACTGTTCACGGTGTGCGCCGCTATATTGCTGTGACGTCAGGTGTGTTTATATCGGCGAACTCGGACCAGTTGGATCTTGCCCGAGTTTCCGACTGGGAATTCCGACTTTAATGACTGTTCTATTGCCCTTTTCTGTATCGGAAATCGTTTTTTTTTCGAGTTCCGAGTACAACGGATTGCACCATTAGTCCCTGAAGTGAGGCAATCAGCTCCCACCTCGCTGATTAGTAATGCCCCTCAGCTGGGGCTAGATGGCAGACTGGCTGTTTTCTGCTGGGAAATGCAGTCTTTTCCCACAGTTTTCTACACTATGTCCAAAATCCTTTTTTGCCATTGACATCCATTCATTTTGAATTACATTGAATCCCATTGTCCTATGGGATTCACTTGTCATAATCATACTCTCAGGCTGTGTGAATGTTTATGAACTAAATGAAAACATTCTTTTCTGCAGCTAACATTCTCACCTATCACTCAAAGGCCTTTTTTATGAGAGAGATATTTACAGGGCCTTGATTGATAAATCAAAAAAAAAAAAAAAACAGTAGCCCCCATGTGACGAAAGAATATGTTGTTAAGAAAAGTCCACGCTGTAACCTCATACTTGCTCAACTTTGCTCAACTAGGGCCATGAGTGTATCAAAGGGAATTTTGAATATCCACTGAGGATTCATATGGGTTAACTCTTACATCATAAACTTGGTTGCGCTGCTCTCCATCTGTTTTGGATTTGTGTGAGTTACCATTTATTACCATTTTCAGGTCCCAGTCAGAAAAGGAGAGAATCTGCTCTTCTGGGGTTTTTTTGAGACTTGACTTCTAACTTTCTTCAACCTCCAAGTATGGATCGATTAAACCCCAATGTTTGCAAATATTAAAAATTCAAACAAGCCTTTTACAGCTCAAAAATACATTTAAAATTCATGTCTCTCACATTTATCTCTCAGACACTGCCAGTGCTTGTACCGAGCACTGAGAATGAAAAGGTATATCAATTCCATGTTTTGCTTTTCAGTGGTGAGGCTACCATTTTGTTAACGTTGGATTGCTGATTAAGCCTTTTAATAAATTTCAATTGTTTAGAACTATTTTCTAAAATGTCTTCAGTTGCAGTTTCTTAGTAAACCTGTAGTCGAGCTAACCATATATCCCATACTGTGTTTAAGTATTCTGATAGAGTCAGAGTCTACCCTATACCCTAAGATCCCATCCCACACAAATATTTATACAAAATTGATTTTTCTGTTATTTTTTTATCCTTCCACATCAATTTCAATGATTTTGTTTTCACGTTGACAGAAAAGAGCGCTTTGCAGAGAACTCAGATGAAAAATCCCAAATAAATGTGTTTTGAAATAACTTAACAGCAAAGCAAAAAGTTAAGCGGTTTGAATACTTTTGCAAGGCACAGACCACGATACAGAAGACAAAACAAAACAAAACAAAACTGCTGCATAAACTTCAGTCATTCTCCAAGACCTTCACAAACTCTCCTAGAGCTTCAACCACTCTCCTAAACCTTCAGACACTCTCCTAGACTTTCAAACATTCTCCTAGATGTTCAAACACTCCCCTAGACTTTCAAACACTCTCCTAGACCTTTAACCACTCAACAACCTAGACGTTTAGACCTCCGAGACCTGCAGCCACTCTCCTAGGCCTCCAACAACTCTCTTAGACTTTTAACGACTCTCTTAGAACTTCAACCATTCAACAACCTTGACGTTTAGACCTCCTAGACCTGCAGCCACTCTCCTCGACCTGCAGCCACTCTCCTACACCTTTTGGTTGTAGTAAGGGTGGCACAGATTTGCTCACGTTATCTAAGTGGAAATGTAGTTTCCTACCTGGGTCCCCTCGTCATCTCTCTCTACACTGCATCTCTTGGCCCTGTTATCACATCCCACAACTTCTCCTACCATTGCTATGCCAATGGCATTCAACTGTACTTTTCTTTTCCATCTAGGAGTCACACTCTAACCTTGTCTCGCTGACATATCCACTTTTTCCCGAGAAAATCCTGCCTGCTACAAGACCTCTCCATCATTGTTGGCAAGACCACATCGACCACAGTGCCAAGAATGTTGTTTTGACTAGACTGTCATGCAAGGCCCACACTGCAACCACAACCTGATCCAGCAGGTTTGGACTATACAAAATCTGTCAAATCAGACCCGGGACCAGAACCCAGTTCCTTGTTCAAACTTTATTCCTCTCCTACACCCCTATACCTCAAAGCCATGGTCCAGTCCTATACCCCCATACCTCCCCATCTACACCCCCATACCTCCATTCCATGGTCCAGCCTGGTCATCTCTCCACCGGGTCTCCCCAGTGGTGGAGTGACCTTTGACCTTCCCACTCCTGTCGGAACAGCAGTTACTCACTTTCTTTTGTCACAGACTGAAAACTCATCTCTTCAATAAAAACTTCTTGTCACCTTTTCCCCACTAAATGATTTCCTCTCTCCTCTATTGACTCTTATTGTTAAAAAAAAACTCCTTTCTTTCTATAAGCTCTTTTTCTATTTCTTTTCCATCGACTTCTCTCTTACATGATGCAATGATCACAGGAATATTGTAAGGAAATATTAATATAGGAAATTAAGCTTAAATGCCTGTGCTGGCTTGTGAAAGACCCAACAAATTTTCACTCTGTTATTGAAGCCAGCGGTTTCACATAAGAGAGAGCAGAGTATTTTAACTTAAATCAGACTAATTCTCTCTCTCACACTCTCGCTCTCTCTCTCACACATACGCACCAGATAGCAGTATTTTCTCTCTGACACACACACCCACACACCAGTCTCTCTCACCTGCTCGGGTCCCTGGAAACAGATGCGGCAGAGGGGGGTGCGGACGCCGCTGTCGCTGCAGCTGTTGAGGGACATCCTCTCGTCCAGTTTCTCCTTAGAGCAGTCCTCCGAGGAGCTGTAGTCCAGGGAGCCGGTCTGACCTCCGCCAGCAGCCGGCCAGTCCTCCACTGCCTTCGGCTGCAGGGGCGCCACTGACCCGTGGGCTTGAGGCTGGCGGAGGGT